>JALMQS010000087.1:13889381-14034531 GCA_024734495.1 Forficula auricularia
TGCTCATGTAAGACATTCCATACTTGTGCATTAAGAACACCTAATGCAGAAGAAATTCTTCTTGTACTTGTAAAAGGATCTTGATACACGCTATTCAAAATATCTTCTTTCCATCTGTAGTGTTAAAACACTTCTAGGTCTTCCTCTGTCATCTGAATGAATCATGAAGTTCCTAATTCTCTTAGAAGAATCTTCTATTTGGAATCCTGCGATTTGGAAAATTCATCTCGTACAAACATCTAGCTTCTACCGAATCACCGTGAGCACGACCGAACATTAAATGCATATCGGCTAATTCTGAAAAAGTGAAATTATTCAAGATAAAATTGTGTTTGTAACAAACAATACCAATAATTATGATAAATAAGGAAAAACAAAAGGCTATCTTCTATTGTTTTCCATTGTTTTTTTATAATAATTGACTGTTTTCCATTTTACATGGCTTCTATGATTTAATAGTATTGTTAAGTTAAAAAGAATGAGTTGTACTATGAAAGAAGATCTTAATGGGAAACAAGTGACCTAGAAATCTTAACTCATAGTAAATGAATATTTCATATAATATTTATTTACTTTTATCTCAATAAAGATATTTCACCTTGCACCAACACCACAATACCTATTAATGATTCTAATTAGGTTGCCATGGCAACAACAATGTAAATATTATTATTGATATAGAAAATAAACAAACATTGTTCTTCAGATTCTAACTAATATGTGTATTTCATAATTTATTGATAATAATATATTGCATATTAAAACTGAAATCACTACTTTTAAATGTTAAAAACAATTCAGGCCTCTAATTTAAGAAAAATTTACTCTTTAATCTCAAAATAAGTTAACATTTTATTCATTTTTTTAATCAAGTTCTTTTTATTTTTAGGTGGTCCTTGCGTTCTCTACTATGTAGAGCAGAATCCTAATCCTCAACTTAAAGGTTTGTAATTGATTTTAAATGTCTATTATCGTTAGAGGCTCGGATTGTATAGGCACCAAATATCTTTAAAATAGGGAGGCAACTAAGCATTAAAAAATAACTAGGCAATTCTACGGTAATTGTGGTGCCGCGATCTGACGATGAATTCTTATAGTACTCGCCAAAATAAGACGAAAATGAAGAATACCATTTTTCGAGATTTCGCTTAGTATTCGAGATATCCAGTTTAAAAAAATACTGTTTTTTTATTTATTTTCTTTGATTTATCAATTGTTTTTTTATAGAAACCACGGAAACCGTAGTATCACGGGGGTTCCGTGTGGCGCCGCTACTGACGACGGATTCTTTTAGAAAATGAATATTAATTAAAAAATAATTAGTAAATGCCCAAAAAAATTCGAATATGTAAAAGTCGTTGCCGGTTCGGTTAAGATATATTCAGTTCGGCTCGGTTTGGCTCGTATATCTTCATTTCGGGCTGTCATTTAGGCTATTAGGTTGGCTAACGCCTAAAAACCAGGCCGAAATAAAGATATACGAGCCAAACCGAGCCGAACTGAATATATCTTAACCCTACCTTCCAAAGTTTGTTCGGGAACCCATTTTTTTTTTATCTAAATGAACCGAGATGATGAATAGAACCGAACCTATGAAAAGTTGTAAAAGTGAAAATTGCCAACGCCCAATGGCGCTCATTTGAGACAATTTGAGACATCACAGTCCATAAACTCAATTTCAGTTCAAATTTGTAGTTTAAAATGTTATTTTTAACCGACTTCAAAAAAGGAGGAGGTTCTCTATTCGACTGAATTTTTTTTTTTTTTTTTTTGTGCCTATGTTACCTCATATCTCCGCCAATTGTCAACCGATTTTGAAAATTTTTTTTGCATTGGGTCCAGTCTAGCTTCCGATTGGTCCCATTTTTTTTTCGTTTTTTTTTCATAGGTATTAGACCTTTTTTGTTAGGTTTGTTTAGACCTAACCTCTTTGTTTATGAACCGATTTCGATGATTCTTTTTTTATTCGAAAGGGGGTGTCTTAGGGATGGTGTCATATTAATTTGGTCAAGTTCTGATGATATGATCACTATTAATAACATCACTAAAAAGAGAAAAATAAAAATAATTTTTAAGAAAAAATAAAAACCGACTTCAAAATTAAATGCAACAAATAAAATACACTAAAAGGTATAAAATAATTATTATCTTATTTAGTTACAACTAAACGACGAAATATTAACATGAAATTACTTTTGAAGTTGGTGCCAAACATATACCTTTTATGAATCGCACTCGACGGATCTTACTTAGTACGTTTGGCGGGTACGCTCGCTTATAGGTATAGTTTGTTTGGTACCGACTTCAAAAGTAATTTCATGTTAATATTTCGTCGTTTAGTTGTAACTAAATAAGATAATAATTATTTTATACCTTTTAGTGTATTTTATTTGTTGCATTTAATTTTTTGAAGTCGGTTTTTCATTTTTTCTTAAAAATTATTTTTATTACTTTCTGACTTATTTTGTCAGTTCTAAGAGAATCAGTCATCTGATAGCGGCGCCAGCACGGAACCCCTGCGGTACTATTGTTTCCATGCGCGGATCCAAGGGGGCCGGCGGCGGCGTCTCTGTTCCCCCCCTCCTCGCTTGAGACGATTCGATCACGTCTACACACTCAATGAGATCAAACAGTAGATCTTATATACCGTGCGACCGTTCACCCCCCCAAAGAAAGCAGAGGTCTGGATCCGCGTCTGATTGTTTCCGTGGTTTCTATTAAAAATCAAATGAAAAATAAAATAAAATAAATACAAAAAAACACTATTTTTTTAAACTGGATATCTCGAAAACTAAGCGAAATCTCAAAAAATGGTATTCTTCATTTTCGTCTTATTTTGGTGAGTACTATAAGAATCCATCGTCAGATCGCGGCGCCACAGCTACCGTAGAATCCCCAAATAGGCACTTATAGAGTCTTTTAAGAACAAGGCACTTAAAGGTAAAATATTGACCGAGCGGTCTGTCAGTAATACCAAAAATTTTTCATCATTATTTTCTGCAGGCCACAGGATACCTGTACAAGTATAATGCAAATTTCCATTAAGAAAAGGACAATACATAATTTTTTAAGGAGACAAGGAAATTGAAACTTACTTAACACTTTGCCAATTGCTCTAGAACAGTGGTTCCCAATCTTTTGTGGCCCATCTTCCCTTTCTGGAGATTGATTAACACCTATCGCCCCCTTTTCATTTTCATTGTATGCCTAATTTTAATTTGAAATAAAGTGTAAATAATAAAGCAGTACGTACATTTTTTACAGTTTTTTTTTTTAAGAATAAAGAATTGAAATAATTAATTAAGATCATTGACGTTCATCTTGTTTCATTGAAGCCTTATATTGACTTCGTTCATTTTTTCAAAAATATCTGTAACGTATGCAAGTTCCAACTTGCGCTGCTTCAAATTCTCGCTTAAGGTAGTTCTTTCACAAATGCAAAAATTCAAGAAGTTTTTGAAACTTGGAATATATAGTAAGTCATTAAAAGCATAATACACATACTGTTAAAATTTGAAGACGATTTACCACACCAAACATGAAATAATTGCAATTAAAAATGACATTTTTAACATAGGGTAGATAGGGAAAGGGTGGGAATATGATCATTATTTTATTTTCTTTCATTGAAGGACTTTCACCATCTTGATGAAAAACTAATATTTGTTAGAATAATATATTCGGAGTAACTTAAAAAAAAATTGAAATTATTTATCACGTAGCTTTGATAAAAAAAAACAAACATATTTGGGCGATTATTTTTAGTGGAGGGGATATAAGCACAATGGCGCTTGGAAACGATCCTGCAAGTATGTGTGTGTCCATATAGAGATTTCGTAGTGTGAGTGGTACAGTCACGTTAAAAAAACATAACCTAAAATTTTAGTTCCGTTCATATTTATAGAGTGGTTACGATTCTAAAACTTTTTGTGTGGATTGTCGCGAAAGAACCTCCTTAAAACAGGATCAGACGTGTCGAGAAACTCAGTAACCGTATCAATTTGTTCATTGATAAACCTCACATAACCTAATAAAATTGCTTTGTTATCAATCACAGTTGATTCATCAATCTGCAATGCAAATTTACTTTTTTTCAACAAATTCGTGAGTTTGGATTCGTTCGTGGCCATTTCGTCAATTCGCCTGGAAACAGTATTGTTGCTCAAAGCAACCGATTGACTTATCTTATTACTAGGGCCCTTCGTCTAGCATGATTTCAACAATTTTTTTGGTAGCCGGTAAAACAAGAGTTTCGCCAATTGTGTGAGGTGTACAGTACTATTTTAATTTCCCCCCTTTGAATACTCATCGCCCCCCCCCCCACTTATTTATTGTCCCCCTGATAACCCAAATCGCCCCCAGGTTGGGAACCACTGCTCTAGAACTATTTGTTGCTTCAAGTTCAGAACAACCTATTAAATATGGTTCACTTTTTTTGGACGTCCTTAGTCGACCCGCCGCCGCCTAGCAGCTCGATAAATAATTTTTTCGGAATATTTTCTTAATAATTCAAAAAAACTTAAAATTTAGAAAATGTATATAGATCGTAAAAAATGGTAATTGCCAATTTTAGTTAAAATAGGCACTAAAAAAAGGCATTTATAGATGAAATAGGGACTAACACCCAGAATAGGGCAAAATAGGCACTTTTTTTAATGAAAATGATGAGAGAAGGAGATACACCAAAAAGGTGCATCTTCTAAAGGCCTGGGTTGGCCCCTCCACCCTGAAAAGAAGAAGAAGAAGAATTGACCATTTCATTACTGCATGAATGTAAAAAGATATATAAAAAAGTCTAAAACTCGAAGAAAGGCCGAAAAGCCAAAAAAAAAAAAATTAAATAACAATTTTTGAGTTCATCAATTAAATTCCCAAATTCTAATATAGAAAAAATACGTTTATGGGATTTAAAACTCGATTTTTAATCAATTAAATTTTTTTTTTATAAATTTTATTAAACCAATTATTTTACATTAATTAATGTATACATTGTATTTTTGCTTCGATTCCGGAGATTACTTCTCCACCATCGAGTGTCCTTATTCATCTTTAGTCCTTGTTTTTAATAAGAGGAAAAATCTAATTAGATAAAAAAATCTCTTTTCCGATAATTATTTCAATTCCATTATTCCCCAATCAAGTCGATTGGTTTTAATTCCTCCTCCTCCAATCAATCCATCAATTAAATTTTTTATAAATTTTATTAAACCAATTATTTTACATTAATTAATGTATACATAGTATTTTTGCTTCGATTCCGGAGATTACTTCTCCACCATCGAGTGTCCTTATTCATCTTTAGTCCTTGTTTTTAATAAGAGGAAAAATCTAATTAGATAAAAAAACCTCTTTTCCGATAATTATTTTAATTCCATTATTCCCCAATCAAGTCGATTGGTTCTGCAATCCCCTCAACATCAATTAAATTGTCTAACTTTTAATATATATAATAAGATTTGTAATGATCTATTATTGGAATTTAAAATTAAAAAAAACAATTAATAATTAAAAGGAAATTGAATAAAAATGTAAATATACATTTTTTATCGAGATAACCACCTGTGAATAATTATTTCAATTAACAAAAACCAATCAAAAACAACTTAGCCGAAGATGAGACCGTGACAGATCGAACTGTCAACCCCAAAACCCCATAATTCGTGAATTTCATCCAAATCGTTAGAGCAGTTTTCGAGAACCCGATTATATATATATGTATACAAGAATTGCTCGTTTAATATAATAAGATATTGGCCTAAATTTTAAGCCATAAATAAAACAAAAGGCGAAATCCGAGCCCTAATTATCGTTATATTAACATTCTCCACATGGTATTTAATCGCTCTCTCTTTAATACTTTTTCAGATTTTCAACCATTTGACTTGGAAGCATTTTGGGGACAACGCGTTGTCCAAACATTCCAACGAAACCAATCTTAAGCCCCGAGACCATTTTTAATTTCCATCGAAAGAATTGTTTAAAGAATATTTTTAAAATTTTAAAAAAAATCTCGTAATTTATTATGTTTATATAAACCCATTTTATAATATTTTAATTTTTTCGTTTTTTAATTTCTCTATTTATATTAAATCTGCTTCTTCACAATTCAAAAACTGAGTAGCAAAATATTCAGTAATAGAAATAGAAATTTTTTTTTTTATTTTCTATTATTTAATTAAAAAACATGATGCTCTGCACTTCACAATACATTCCCAAAAGAGAGTACTATCGAAATTTAATACATTTTAAAATCATTTTTTTTTAAATTCTCTCTTTATAAATATTTATTTTAAATTTTAAAATATTCATAGAATTAATTATTCCTCGTATCTATTTATTTTAAATTATTAAACAATTGCAACAACTTATGTATTTTTCCTTTTTTTATCCTTTTTGTTTTTTTTTTAAATCAATTCTAATTTTCCTTAATAAATCTTCTATAATGTTATTTTATATTATTTATTATTATTTTTTTTCTTAAATCACTCACAGTCACCCTAAGGATGACACACATTTTTTTTGATTTTGATTTTTTCACAGGTGTTCTTATTTCTGACTCATCCCACTCATAAATGAACTAATCGTTGACGAAGAATCGCTATCAATATGTTCCGAAGAAAACAGTTTACGGACTTTATTTTCTAATAAATTCATTTCCGTTTGAACATCAGCGATCATCTAAAACAAAAACAATACAAAAATGAATCTATGAATTCTATTTATAGTCTAAGAGCCAGTGGCCGGCAGACTTACGGTATTTTATAAAACCCTATATTTTTATAATTTATTCTCTTATACCTGCTGTACATGAAATGGCGACTCGCTAGTTTGACCGGAGGTTCCTATAGAGTCACTCAGGTATCAAAGGTGTATAAATTTGACCAAATTCAACGTCATAGTATAAAGGCTGCCACTTGGATAATTTAAAATACTTAATTATTGTTACTGAAAAAAAAACAATGCCAGACAGCTACGCCGGTTCCATGGTCATGGCAGACACTTTTGAAAGTTGCCAAAAAAAACAACAATTTACGTTATTTTATAAAAGCTGAAATTTATATATTTTTTTATGAAAATGATGAGAGAAGGAATTACACCAAAAAGGTGCAACCCCTAAAGGCCCGGGTTGCCCCCTCCATCGTAAAAAGAAGAAGAAAGAATTTTATGGGCTGGGCGGGGGTCGAAGGAATCTGTGGATACGGGTCTTAAATAGCTGAAGGTTATAAGTGGCGAGAAAGATGGTGGCAGGGAGCGAGTTCCAGTCTCTGGAGGTCATAGGGATAAAAGAGTTGGCGAAAGCGCTTGTTCGACTTTTATCCAATTTGACAGTGAAGGGGTGCTGGGCGTTCGAAAACTGCGTGTTTCTCTTAAAGAGGGCATTAGGGGGGATAATTGATTTCAGATCGACTGAACAGACACCGTGATAGTATCTGTAGTACAGGAAAGGGCAGAAACGGTTCTTCGGTGAGCCAGGGAGTCGAGTGAGTTGGTTAGAGCCGGTTCTCCTATTAGTTTAATTGCTCGCTTCTGAATCGAATCCAGTGTAGCAAGAGAATGCTTGGAGGCACCCCTCCACAGATGAGAGCCATATTCGAGACAGGGACGAATTTGAGCCTTATACAGTATAAGAAGTTGACTGGGAGTATAACAGCGTCTAGACCTAAATAGGAGACCAAGCTTGCGCGCTGCAGCTTTAGCAGTGGTTGAGATATGGTCATTCCATGAAAGGTCAGACCCTAGAGTTACGCCTAGCATTGAAATTTTATCCCTGAATTCTAGTGAGTTTGAGTCGAATGATATGTTTGGGAGGTTTCTGGCGACGCGCCTAGAAATAAGGCAACACTGAGTTTTCCCTGCATTGAAGTTAACTAAGTTTTGGGATCCCAGTTTTTAAGTTTGCATAAGTCTAAATTAATTGAGGAGGCAATGTCTGCACGGTTTTTATGCGATGCAGGGGCGTTATGTAGGGTGCTGTCATCTGCGTAACAATGTACCGGATTGGAGGGCAAGTTTAGAAGGTCGTTGATATAGATAAGAAAAAGCGTAGGGAAGATAACCGATCCCTGAGGAACTCCAGCATTGTTGTGGAAGGGGGAAGATGATATTCCATCAATGACAACCTTAATACTACGGTCTGAAAGAAAACTTTCGAACAACTTACAGAGTTTCGGTGCAAGGCCGACGGAGGTCAATTTGGCAAGAAGATTTTTGTGCCAGATCATATCGAAGGCTTTTGAAATGTCTAAAGCTACCGCGAGGGTCTCATTCCCGGCCTCCAGGGTTTTGTTCCAGATATGAGTTACATATGCTAGGATGTCACCGGTCCACCGGGACTGCCTGAAGCCTATCGTGGATAAATTTATTTGACTCTAAGGGCCGAGTTATGTATGTCGCAAAGTAAATGACGCTTTTACCACTACACATAGGTAGATGGTAAATGGAGGGACTGGGATGGCCAATCAGATGACAGGAACTTTCAGTGCTTGTCATCTGATTGGCCATCCTAGTCCCTCCATTTACCATCTACCCTGTGTTAGTGGTAAAAGCATTTACTTTGCGACATACAACCGGCCTCAATGTTGTAGAACTTGCTCGTTGATGGCCTTTTACATGATTTTGGATAGGATAGAAGTGATTATATGAGTTCGATAGTTTTTTATGATGTTAATAATAATATTCTTACATCATCATTTGAGCGAATTCAACAAATATATTAAAATACTTAAAAAAAAAATATAATTAAATTAAAAACAATATATCGTCACCCTTATGCCACAACAGGAATATGTAAATTTTCTCATTTTTCATTCCAATTTTTCACAAATGCCAGAGACACAAATTTTATAGACTGAATGATTAAACTTGAGGTCTGTAATCACGAATGTAAGAAAAGTGAGTTATAGAAAATTTTCCCTATACTCCCTGGTTTGGAGGAATAATTAAGGAGAAAATTAATCACAAAAACTTTACTACCTCTAAAATGAAGAGATTAAATTGTGTAAAGTAAATAAATTAACCCCCCCCCCCCTAAAGAATATTTTTTTTTATTTCTCCATTTTATATAGGCAATCTGCCCCAAAGGGAAAAGCGTCACCTTTAAAAGGGCAAATTGTTAGAACATTTCTCGGGATATTCCAAGGGCGTCGGTAGAAGATTGTTAGAACATTCCTCGGGATATTCCCAGGATATTGCTAGAAGATTTTTAGCCGGACATTATGTGTTTCTAAGCATATTATTAGAATATCTACGTAGATTTATGGGACTTCGTCGAGATATCCGAATGTCCGGAAAAGATATTGAAAGAATATATATAGAATATACATGTGCTGCCTGGGTAAGCACATTTATTTGATAACAAAATAAGAATGACATGAAAATAGGATTATAACTTAAATTATAAAAATTCCATTGAACTTTCAATTTCTTCGGATAACTACATACAGGGTGATTCACGGTCGATGGCACGTTAGACGTTTATGGAAAACGAAACGCAGGATTTTTCTGAAAATTTATCACCTTACATTTTCTTACCTGTTCTATCGATCTAAAATATTTTCAGCATTGCGGCGTTTCGGCTTCCATCGAAAAGTCGTACCAACTTTAGTTTTTTGAATGGAACACCCCGTATATTAACACGTTTTTAGAACCGCCCTTTTATTCAAATACTTTTTTGTTAATATTGTCCTATACCTATCTCTATCGGTTTTCGAGATAAAAAATAATTTGTATTAAATATGGTCCAAAACATGGCCATAATTAAACTTAAATAAATTAGTGCTCTCCATTCATGAAAAGTTGATATTTTGGTGGTAGTTTAGACACACCCCAAATATTTAATTTACGCAGAAAAATCGACTCCATATTATACAGGGCGTTCTAAGATTACTATTATTTCTGTTATTTATAAAAGGAGTCAAAAGTTCATTTTTTCAAATGAGACCCTCCGTATATTACTAAATAAATTGAAAAGACAAAGAAAAATGCTTTAAGACGCAAATATGGATTATTCAAACTAATTTCTTATGACATTATTTATTTTGTACTATAAGAACTTCGTTTGAATAATCAATATTTGCGGTCATTTTGAGAGATTTTTGAACAACGTCAATAAACTTTTTATAAGTTACTTATAAATAGTCAACAAACTGTCATAAGCTTGATATTGCGATGGTTAAAGTTAAATTCATTAAAAAGTAATTTTTCACAAAAAGCGGGTTTATTAAGAAAACTTGATGTTTTAGGTATAGGAACATGATATATCGTCTTAAAACATTTTTCTTCATCTTTCAATTTATTGAGTAATATACAGGGGTCTCTTTTGAAAAAATGAACTTTTGACTCCTTTTATTAATAACGGAAATAATAGTAATCTTTGCACGCCCTGTATAATATGGAGTCGATTTTTCATGGTAAATTAAATATTTCGGGTGTGTCTAAACAACCACCAAAATATCAACTTTTTCATGAACTGAGACCACTAATTTATTTAAGTTTAATTAGGGCCATGTTTTGGACCATATTTAACACAAATTATTTTTTATCTCAAAAACCGATAGAGATAGGTATAGGACAATATTAACAAAAAAGTATTTGAATAAAAGGGGAATTCTAAAAACGTCTTAATATACGGGGTGTTCCATTTAAAAAACTAAAGTTGGTACGACTTTTCGATGGAAGTCGAAACGTTGCAATGCTGAAAATATTTTAGATCGATAGAACAGGTAAGAAAATGTAAGGTGGTAAATTTTCCGAAAAATCCTGCTTCCCGTTTTCCTACCATCGACCGTGAATCACCCTGTATACAATATAACTCAAATATAAGTTTTTTGATTTGAAACAATTATTTTCAATATTTAGAGAGGTATATTAAGTGAAGCGTCGAGGGAGGTCATTAGTCTGTGTCTCTTAAGTCTTTTTGGGATTGATGTTGTCATTAGTTGATTTGCGTAGTCGTTTGGGGGGTGGGTCATTTAATTTGTTCAAGTATTTGTGGCAGATATATAAATAAAAATAAAAATAAATGCTATATACATATTAAGCTTAGAAAAAGAAGATAATTTCCACCCAAAACACTTCAACAAGCCAAGTTCGGAAAAAGTAGTGAAATCTACTTTGCAGTCAAGTTGTTTTTTTTTTATTTATTTAATGTCACCTGGAACAAAGCCCATTTAGACAGCACATAAGTCGAGTGTTAGTAGGGTTAGTGAGGGAGCCGAGTTTTCAGACGGTAGAAATTTTTATTTGCCAGCTAGAATCGAACCCCGGACCTCCACTCCAACCAACATCGTCATAATCGATCGATTGCAGTCAAGTTAAATTGGCCAAGAATAATTAAGTTGAGAAAATAGTATTTTCAATTAAAAGGAATTCTTTGAATGACAATCTAAATTTATGGATTCCAAATTTTTTATTTAAATTATTTTTATGAAACTTGGCTGGCCACGAATTTAGCTCATTTACCCTAACAGCCAAGTTTCATGAAAATAATTTAAATAAAAATTTAGAATCCATAAATCTAGAATAGTCCAGGCGAATTAGGTGAAAAAATGGCATAAACAGGAAATAATTCCCGGTAAAGATTTTATTGCTGGAATACCTTTATTGGTATTCCGATATTACTACCCTAAGTTTTCTCCCAAATCTGTGTTGTGGAAATTTTTCTACGCGCCTCAAAATGAGAAAATTTCAGAGTTTTTTTTCTTGAATAACTCTAAAACGGCTTATCAAATCAAAAAGATATCTATTAGATAAATAAAAGCTCTTTAAATTACGCGTAAAATGATAACAATTTCATCTATTTAGGTTAAGTAGAACCGGTACAAGCGTCTGTTTAAAAGCAGCCCCGGGATCACTTTTGAATATTCCTAAAACTCGTACTTTTTTCGATTTTTCCCCATTTTGACCATGAAGGAGCACGTTTTCGACAAAGAAGATTCTATACATTTTTAAACTAGATTAAATTTGCTACAATTCAAATTTTCATCTTAATTGGATAATGGTAACCCGTGCCGAAATGAAGTTGAAGTTTGCAGTTTTTTTTTACAAAATCTCAGTTTTTACTTCATAAAATGTAAACCACTCATCCTAGAAACTTTTTGTCTCATTCTCTAGTAAATTTTGTTTACTTGACCACTTTTTGTTAAAATTCTTAGATTTATAGATATCTAGCATTTTCCGGACAGGATATGATCCGAATTCTCATAAACGTCATGGAAAATGCTGGATATCTATAAATATAAGAGATTCATAAAGAAAGTGGTACAAGTAAACGTTCAACTCAACAACATTTACTAGAGAATGAGACAATGATCTAGGCTGAATGGTTTACATTTTATGAAGTAAAAACTTGCGATTTTTTGCAAAAATTGCAGTTTTTCAAAACTTCAACCTCATTACGTCACGGATTACCATTTATCCAATTAAGATGGAACTTTGTTTAAATTATAGCAAATTTAAAAATGTGTAAAGTGGTCTTTGTCGGAAACGTGCTCCTTAATGGTCAAAATGGGAAAATATCGAAAAAAGTGCGCGTTTTTGGGTGATTCGGTGGTGGCTGCCGAGGTCGAAAACTTGGATTTTGCGATTGAGCCCGAACGGTTGGTCGGAGAGAAAAACCTAAATGATAAAATTTTATGACCTTTCATTTTGCAAAAAAAAAAGTATTTATGAAAAGTTGATAGTTTTCGAGTTATAAGCAAAAAACCGCCAATAAATGAAAATTTTCACCTTTTTTTGCATTTTCTACAATATTGCGTCACGAAATTTTGTTGAGAGACCTCAGGTTTGGATCCAGCGCCCCAAAAAACATATATATGCAAAAAATCAGAACTACTCCAAAACTTTCCTCATAGGGGACCATTTGACCACAATTTGACTGGACTAATATGCGGCCTGTGTAAGCCAAAAGGTTGGACACCCCTGGTATAAATGAAAAATTTGGAATCCATAAATCTAGATTGTCATTAAAAATAGAAACAAGGCATTTTAATTCAAAGTACTATTTTCTCAATTTAATTATTCTTGGCGAATTTAACTTGGCTGCTTTCTAAATTTCGCTACTATTTCGAACTTGACCTATTTTTCCTCAGAAGTGTTTTGGGTGGGATATTATATCCTTACGAGCTGCTCCAGGCGTGCCTTCGGCACGCCTATCTTACAGCTTGGCCCTCCGGACAGGTGGCCTTGGCGGGCGGCGTCTCGGCATGTGATTATTAGGTCTGTAATATATATTTATAATATTTTGCCCCCTCTTTCGCCCCGACGCACTCATTTTGGCTATTGATTTTTACAGCATACATTTTATATAGTCTTATTATTATTAAAACTAACATTACAAAATTTGATCTATATTGGAGAGAGTATTAATTTTTTGCCCCCACTCACATTTTGGGAGGTTGAAATTATTTTTTAGATATTTGCAAATAAATAACTCTCAGTTTTCTAAAGAGTAAATGTACAAAAAAGCTCAAAATTTCTATATTTTGCCCCCCCCCTCTTCGACCCCATCCAATCAATTTTGATAGTTGATTTTTACAGGAATAGTTTCTTAAAGTAATAAAGAATAACTCTACAAAATTTTATCAAGATAGGAGAGAGTTTTAATTTTTGCCCCCACTCACATTTTGGATAGTTGGGAGTCGAATTTCAAAAAATCCTGAAATTACTTTTTAGATATTTGTATTTAAGAATTTTATTAAGTAAAAATCAAGTAGATATCTTATCGTTCTTATTTGAAAATGCATAATTAGTGTAAACACATTGCAAAAATATTTTGCCCCTTTTGATCCCTTTAGGGGTCGAATTTCAAAAAATCCTGAAATAACTTTTTAGATATTTTAATTTAGTATTTTTATAAGTAAAAAGCAAGTAGATATTTTATCGTCCTTAAGAGATATCGCATAATCAGTGAAAACACACTTTGCCCCCTTTGATCCCCTTAGGGGCCGAATTTCGAAAAATTCTTTCTTAGTGAGCCCCTATGTCATAGATGTAATATCCTCTCCAAATTTCATGTTTCTATGTCCAGTGGTTCTGGCTGTTTCGATGATGAGTGAGTGAGTGAGTGAATGTATCGGGAAAGAATTTTATATATATAGATAGATAGATTACCTCGTCGCTCTTATTCGGTTTATCCAAAATCTTATCCCTTTTATTTTTTCAAAAATTTCCTTTCTTATATTTTGAATTTCATTCATAATATGTTTGGCTTCAGTTTGCATTGATGCGCCAATAGTTTCAGCTGCTCGCTCTAATTTCTCTTCAAGAATCATGAAACGTATATCCCCAAAAGATGTGTTTAAATCTTTAATTTGGTTTGTTGACCCGTCTTGTCGTTGGATATCTTGCAACATTCGTAACTTTAATTGATTCATAATATCTTCCAAATGATTCAATCGTTCATTTTGTAGTATATCATATTCGGATGTTTGTTGTTGTATCTATCTGACACAATTAGATTTTTAATTTGTTAAATTAAAAGAAAATGAATTGGCTAAATGAAAAAACCTGCTAACTATACCGGGTGAGTTTTTTTATTTTGAGACAGTCTTATAACTCAAAAACAGTGCATTATATGAAAAAAAGTTTCAAATAAAAGTTTGTTTATATCGAGGGGGAAACTAAATCTCGACCAAGAACAAACTTTCAAGGGTATTTCGAAGTCAAGTTCAGTTTTTTAAATGGAACCCTATATTTTTCTATATCTACTCTTATTAAACGAGTAAAAATTCTATATTTATTTGTATATATATTTATTTGTTTGTATATATATTTGTATCTTGGTTCTATTTTGAAAACGACTCTACCGATTTTGATGAAATTCACGAGTTAGGGGTTTTTTTGGGGTGACAATTCGATCTGTCACGGTCTCATCTTCGACAAAATTGTTTTTGATGGGTTTTTTCGTAATCAAATTAATTATTCTCAGGTAGACAAATCCCATTCTTAGGGTTTTAAAAAAGGTTTCCCTTTTCCTTTTGTGCTCAGGCAGACAATGGGGTCGGGTAAATCCTTTATTCTCAAAGGCCTTGAAGAAGCATTGTGATTGTGGTTTTTAACATATTTTGTTCAACCTAAACGTTAGAAATATTAATAAACGTTTTATAATTGTTTTTATAAAGAATTTTATTTATTTAATAGAATAAAAAATAATCATAAGCAGGTCTCAATTTTCTGAAAAAACAACACATTTTGATAGGTTTTATTTATTAACAATTGGATAAATAAAAATGAATCATATGGTTGAATCAAAACAGGTGCAGGAGGTGGGGTGCAGTGGTGGGGGATCCGGGGGTAGGGCGAGGTTTCGGGGGTGGGGTCAAGCGGGGGGGGGGGGTACAGTGGGCGAATACTATATATATTTGTATTTTTTTTAATTTGAAAACGGCTCTCAAATAAAAAATCGACCTTTTTATCAAAATTTTAAATTAAAAATAATATTAAAATAAAGGTTTTAACTGAAGGAAGAAGTTACCGAGCATCACTCGGTGCCTCCAGGTACTATCTACTTAATCTACAAAAAAAACTAAACAACTTTCAATAGAACTATTTTTTTATACGATATCAAATAAACAAAATACATAAATCAATTAGATCACAATAAAAAATTCTTAATAATTATTTTTAACAATTATTTAACTTAATTATCAAATAATAATGATAAATAATTAATTATTAAATCGAAAAGTCACAACAATGAAAATAAGTGTTTATAATGATCTTAAAACTTCGTTATACTCAGATTTGAGAGATTATTTTCTACTTAATAGAACTAGTTAAAATTCTTGAGTTCAAAAAAGTTTCTTTCTCGTGTCAATCCAGTAGATAGTTATATTGTATGACCATAATAAAAATGGAGCATTTGGTTGTTGAAGACAGAATTCAAATGGTCTTCATTTATGCGGTTAATTCATAAGCTTCATTTTATTGTGCTGTAAAATTTGTTAAAAAAAAAAAAAAAAAAAACTTGAAATGTAAAGGCTACGCATTTTTTTTTGAGATCTAATTGATTCATGTATTTTGTTTATTTGATGTTCTATAAAAAAATAGTTCTAATGAAAGTTGTTCAGTTTTTTTTGTAGATTAAATAGATATATAGGAAAATATAGGTTTCCATTTAAAAAACAGAACTTGACCTTAAAATACCCTTGAAAGCTTGTTCTAGGTCGACAAACAATAGCGTAGTTTAGTTTCCCCTCGATATAAACAAACTTTTATTTGAAACTTTTTTTATATAATGGACTGTTTTTGAGTTATAAGACTGTCTCAAGATAAAAAAAAACTCACCCGGTATACAACAATTTAAGATTTTGAGCTGTTTGTCCTCCTAATAGTCTAAGAGCTACTGACCATTTTGGAAACTGATTTCAGAATCCAAATAACATATCCCATACTGTAGTGTGGTCAGCACAAACCCCGAAAGTCAAATTCTTACACGCCAAATCGAGTCGTATTTAGGGGTAATCGACCCCTGAAGATGTCAAAAAATACCATAAAATCACCTCATTTATTATAACTCCTAAACTGTTTATTCTACGTCAAATTTGATTAGAAGCAAAATTGTAGAGGATATAATTTTTGACATTAAGGTTTAAAAAAATTTGAAATTAACCACCAAAAACGGGAGGGAGGGTTAAAAATGAAAATTCTAGCCCTTCGACCAAGCTCAACCAAATTTTGTATACATATTCTGTGGACCCCCAGAACGGTAGAGATGTAAAAACTAACCACCCAAAATGGGGGAGCAGAGCCGTAGCGTGGGTGGTGTGAGTGGTACCCCGGCACCAGGCGCCGAACGATAAAGATGTCACACGAAAAAAGCGGCAAACAATAGATATGCCGTTTTATTCTTAAGTTTGTGTAAGTTAGAGTGAGTAGTTAAAGTATAAAAGTATATAATTGTATTTGTATAAGTTGTATATATATATATATATATCTACATTTATTTCAACTAAGTACCTATCATTCAATTTATTTAAAATAATTTTAAATAAACGTTTATTCACAAAAAACATTTTTTATTGTAATAAAAAATATAAGACGGTGGGGAGGGGGGGGGCGCCATTTTATACTTTCGCACCGGGCGCCGTAATATTACGCTACGGCTTTGGGGGGCATGGGTCAAAAATAGAAAATTTTAGCCTTTTCGACCAAACTCAACCAAATTTTGTATACATATTCTGTGAACCCCCAGAACGGTAGAGATTTAAAAACTAACCACCCAAAATTGGGGCCCCCCATAATTATTCTGTGGATCCCCAGAAGGTTAGAAATGCAAAATCTAACCACCCAGAATGGGGGTATGAGTCAAAAATCTAGGCCCTTGTAACTCAACCAAATTTTGTATACATGTTCTGTGGACCCCTAGAAGGCTAGAAATACAAAAACTAAGTTAAGTTTGTTACAAGGGCCTATATTTTCATTTTTGGCTGGTTAGATATTGCATTTCTAGCCTTCTGGGGGTCCACATAATAATTATGTTTACACAATGAGTTTGCTCGAAAAGACTAGAATTTTCATTTTTAACCCCGCCCTCCCATTTTGTGTTTTTATTTTCAGATTTTTTTTTAAACAAAAATGTCAAAAATTACATCCTCTACAATTTTGCTTCCAATGGAATTTGCCGTAGAGTAAACAGTTTTTTTTTTAATGCAATCGAATGCAAGAAGGGGTGCTTCAGTAAAGATGCAGCTCCTATGGATCTCGAAAGACCCTTGCATTACCGAAGAGAAGGGAAAGTTGATTAAGTGAGAGGGTGTAGATGTAGGTGTTTATGCACTCGGGTTTTGAAGGTTTGAAGATTATAGGTGCTGGGAAAGACGGAGGCTGGGAGAGAGTTCCAGTTCCTTGAAGTCATGGGGATATATGTATTCGCGAATGAAGTGGTCCGGCACTTTTCCAGTTTGACCGCGAAAGAGTGTTGGGAGTCGGCAAAACGTGTGCTGCGTGCAAAGCATGCTTTGGGGGGAATTATTGATTTTATCTCATCAGAACACGTGGCGTGATAGTATCTATAGAAAAGGGAAAGGGCAGAGACATCTCTTCGATGAGCCAGCGAGTCGAGGGAGTCGGTGAGGGTAGAATCGTCAATTAGCCTGACGGCTCGTTTCTGAATTGCATCAAGGGTAGCAAGAGAATATTTTGAGGCTCCTCTCCACAGATGAGAGCCGTATTCGAGACAGGGGCGGATTTGGGCCTTGTAGATGGTGAGAAATTGTGGGGGTTTGTAAAATCGCTTGGACCTGAATAAGAAGCCAATCTTCCTTGCTGCAGATTTCGCCAGTTTAGGAGTTATAATCTATGACGTGATTTTACGGTATTTTTTGACATCTTCAGGGGTCGATTACCCCGAAAACCGACTCAATTTGCCGAGTAAGAATTTGAATTTCAGGGTGTGTGCTGATCACACTACAATATGGGATCTGTTATTTGGATTCTAAAATCATTTTCCAAAATGGTCAGTAGCTCTTAGACAATAAGAATTTAGAGTAAACGATATTTAGTGCGATTTTTAAATCAATTTGTTTTTAAACAACATTATTTGTAATTTATCTAAATCATGGGTTAAAAGAAATAATAATAAACCTCTACCTCTTTATGTCGATCGAGGTCTTTTTTAAGAACAATACATTGACTACATGATTCAGTTTGTTCTTTGAGTCTTCGTTTTAAATCTTTTATTATTTCCCTTAAAACGAGATTCTGTTCTCGGAGTTGTCTTAATTCCATTAAATTAGAATCTCCTTCTCCGAAATGATCTTTCTGAAAAAAAAACAAAGAAATATTATATACTAGCTGCAAGGCCCGCCCTCGGCGGCCCTCTTGGTAGACGTAGCATTATACAAAAGTAAGTACATTTTTCTCTAGCAAACTTTAGTATTTTTTTTTACTCTTACTTATACTCAATTTTCAAAACCTTAATTTTTACATAATAATAATAATAATAATATTAATTCATATAGACAAAAGGTATTAGTTTGGGTTCGGGGATCAGTAGCTTAGTGGATATAGGAGGTAAACCTCTTATGACAAAGCATTGCAGTACATATGCAAAGATCCCGGGTTCGAGCCCCGGCTGATTCTTTTGTCTGTAATAAAAATAATCTTTTCTTCGTTCCATAAATTTGAATTTGTTCTTAATTTTTACTTTCACATTTATATTCTATAGAATATAATGGGGAAGTATTGCGATGGCTAGTCTGGGTCCTGACTCTTTGAGAGCTTGTATCTCAGAGATGAAAAAAGTTCATTTCATTTTGTAACTTCTAGGTGGAAGGAATCGATGCCCTTAATAGTAACCCAATTTAGGACATAAAACTGGAAATTGTGGCCCCCAGAGGTCAAAAACGGGTCCAAAATCCATTGGTTAGTGCGTATGTGTGTATGTACACTCCCCTGCGTTTCGCAACCATAAGTCTCAGAGATACGAAATTCGAAACTTAAGTTCGATATAGACTAGAAGGAGTACAGCAAGCTCGGGTGACGGTCATCGATGTCCAGGTGGTCTCCGCGCTCGCCGGACTGGAGGTTGCCAACAAGAACAAAATTAATTATTATAGTTGCAACTCCAGTCTGGTCGGGAATATCGCAGAGAGGTTCGGAGTCGCCGCCGGTGCTGTCACCGTTTTGGCGGCGACAATATCGTGGAAGGGGGTGTGGTGTCCCCGGTCCTTCAGGGACCAGCGCGCCCTGGGTGTCCCCAAAACTACATTAAACAAAAATAATTTTTAAGAAAAAAATAAAAACCGACTTCAAAAAATTAAATGCAACAAACGTACTAAGTAAGATCCGTCGAGTGCGATTCATAAAAGGTATATGTTTGGCACCGACTTCAAAAAGTAATTTCATGTTAATATTTCGTAGTTTAGTTGTAACTAAATAAGATAATAATTATTTTATACCTTTTAGTGTATTTTTATATTTGTTGCATTTAATTTTTTGAAGTCGGTTTTTATTTTTTTCTTAAAAATTATTTTTATTTTTCTCTTTTTAGTGATGTTATTAATAGTGATCATATCATCAGAACTTGACCAAATTAATATGACACCATCCCTAAGACACCCCCTATCGGATAAAAAAAGAACCATCGAAATCGGTTCATAAACAAAGAGGTTAGGTCTAAACAAACCTAATAAAAAAGGTCTAATACCTATGAAAAAAATACGAAAAAAATGGGACCAATCGGAAGCTAGACTGGACCCAATGCAAAATTTTTTTTAAAATCGGTTGAGAATTGGCGGAGATATGAGGTAACATAGGCACAAAAAAAAAAAAAAAAAAAAAATTCAATCGAATAGAGAACCTCCTCCTTTTTTGAAGTTGGTTAAAAATGACACTCAGGACGATGCTAGGTTCCCTTTTAACTTTTCTAGCTTTATGAGGGGGACTTTCCGTACGGGGCCGGCCTTAATTAATTGAGACAATGAATTTAAATTTATGTGCATTGCTGGGCTGGCCTTCCTCGACAAATGACCTTTCTGCGGTGGCCAACCCATTTTAAACGAGTTTTACTATTGTTATTATTATTGTTTTTTTAGCATTTTAATGTTAATTTTTATTTATGTTTTGTTTTTTGTTTGTAACATTTGATTATTGTTTTTTTTTCTTGTCGCATTGCACAGTTGTGGGGCGCTTTTGGCCCTCCCAACACTCTGGCCTCGGTTCTGGAGTCCTACTGGCGCCCATATATACTTTTCACTAATAGCCACAACATCTGGCGTAATTGTTTGGACGGCTGATGAGGGTTTTAACCTAATATGTAAACAAATCTATTTTCTTTCTGTAAAGGGCTGCACCCCTTTGCGTGGCGAAATAAATAAATCAGTCATTGAAATCGGAAAACCAGAAGTGGACATTTACATGAAAGATTTTTCATTTTTTTTTTTTTAAAATTGGTGTAGGTACTTATCAAGTGTCATGAGCTACTAGTCGTGTATAGATTTTAATCCGATTGAAATAAATGAATGGGGTGTAAATTAGGAGTGTCATAAAATAAATATTTTAATCATTCATACCTATCTAGTCTTCGGTAAGTCACAGAGCCTTCAAATTTGAAACTTAAACTACGATATTTAGAGGCAAAAAGTTACCGAGCATCGCTCGGTGCTCCAGTCACTATTTATTAATGAAATAAGATTTACTTACGTTTTGTGTTTTGAAAAGTTCGATTTCAGACCGATATTTTTCAATTTCGTGATACGCCACTTCAAGTTGCCTATGAAGATGTTCAATTTCAGAATGACTAATTTGTCCATTATCCGAAGAAATTTGAAAAGTTTCACTATTTTTAGTTGACATTTCTACAATTTTCATACGTAAAATTTGCAATTCTTCCTTTAAACTGTTAACTTCTTGTGCAGATTTTGTAAGCTAAAAAAAAATATCTTATATCTATATAATTGGTTTCTCCAAAACGGCTCTATTTATAAAAAAAATTTAAAACATAATATTACTTTAACAAAATTTTAAATTTCTAAGAAATCCCAACTACTTAGAACATTTAATCATAAAACTTGAGCAAGGTGCGAGGTAGATTTCGGGGGTTAGCCCATCATCAGGAGTCAAAGAAAACTGATTATACACTTACACTAATTAAAATCGGGAACTGAACAAATATATAGAAGAATACCCTTCATTTCTAATCATCTGACATCTCCATTAGCTTATACTCTTAGATCATATGGAATCACTCCTGCTTTATACAACAACAACAATTTAGGCTCCCAATTAATTAACAATAAAATAGACAAAATTGATAAATTAGACAAATCAGGATTGGATAAATTAACTTGTTAAGATTGTGATGCTTTTTATATAGGGCAGACAGGCCGTTTATTCAAAATACGTTACTCTGAGCCTGTAAGAGCTCTTAATCGTCTCAATAGATCCGATAACATTAATTTAGATTTGACCTCAGCCTTTGCAATTCACTTACATGAATCCGATCATTCAACCTCTAATAATAACCCTATCCCCCATTCATTTCGAAAGAAAATGCCTTAAATTGGATCTCTTAGAATCTACGGAAATTAAAATAGCCCTCTCAAATAATTCAAATATTTTAAATAACCAATTAGAAGTGCATAAAAATACAATTATTGATTATATATTATAATACAATTAACTAAACATTCCTTTCATTGTTCGCACATTGAATATATTAAAGTAATTGTACCCTCTCAGGCACTTTTCCAGTTGTATCCTGTCACGTACTTTCCCATTCTTTATTATAATAGTAGGTGGAGCTTCCCTTCAGCTGGTTCAAAACTCAATTTTTCAATTTGTTGAAAATATCAATTCTTAGAACAATTTCTCCTCTTCCCCCTCACCACATATATTTCAAAATTGTTACTTGTAAAATTATTTTTCCATTGTATAATCAGTTTACTTTGACTCCTGATGATGGGCTCACCCCCGAAATATATCGAATTCAAAACTGAATTTTGTTTTATTTCTTTTTTAGTGAAACCTACCTCACATCTTGCTCAAGTTTTATTATTATATTAAAATGTTTCACCTAGAACCAACACCTAACTCCTTTAAAGTTACTTAGAACATTTGTGGGACAAGGACTAAAAATATTACTTTTGTGAGTAGTTACCTGTCTCTCAGCATAGTTTTTGGCCCCTCAATTTGAGCCACCTCCATTTGGTGTTGTTTCTCTATCTGTTCTATTTCCATATCTCGTTGGGAGATTTCTCGTTCTAAAGAAACTCGGTCGACAATCCACGATGCTCGTTCATTTTCTGTTTTGCTAAACAAACATCAACTATTCATAAATACGAGGATAAGTCAAAAATAACCTACACTTTTTGTTTGACAACTTTATTAAACTAATATAGGAGGCGGCCGCATGCGCATACGTTGAGTTGGCGTGGCTGTGGTGACGTGTGCGGAATTTAATCACGATCGCGTCAGTTGTCGTCTAGCTACAACAGCATAAGCATGTCAGCTCCGCTATCAGATTGCACCAAAGAGGAGCAACGAGGAGTGGTCAGAGAGTGTGAAAGGTGCTGAAATTCACCGGAGACTTTTGTCACAATACCGGGAAAGTGCTTTATCTCGTAAAAGCGTTTTTTATGGACGAGCGTAACATAAAAAGAGGGACCCGTCAACTTTGAGACGCTTTGAGACCCTGGAACACCCTTCCTACAGCCTCAGACTTTCATCTCTTTGGACCACTCAAGGAACCTTTGAGAGGTCGTCGATTTGGCTCAGACTGGATGTTCGGGATGCGGTGCAAAAGTGGCTTCATGACCAACCGAAAACCTTCTACCAGGAAGGCATCCGAAAAATAATGTATCTGTTGTACACCTATCTTAGCTTAATAAAGTTGTAGGACGAAAAGTGTAAGTAGTTTTTTACTTATTCTCGTAATATATTAACAACCAGCTGTGAAGCCCGTCTTTGGCGGGCATCTTGCTGTCAAAGGACTACGCCTCCTGCACTCCGTAGTGGTTTTTAAAATAATAATTTAAATTTTCTAATTTTAATAAATTTTATTTATCATGAACTAAGTATAAGTGCGTTTTAAAATTAAAAAAATCACGTCGTCGTCGCGTATCTGGTTTTATTCTCTTCCGTTCCACTATTAGCAGAACTGAAGAAGTTCACTACACTGAAAAAACAATTTCTTTATAGTAAATATATTGATAGAGTATTTTTAATAAGCTCTTATTTATTCCAAAGATATTTTATTAAAAATCAAGATATATCGAAATCATTCCAAATATGACCAAATTTTTAGATATTTAATACAAATAATATTATATTATATAAGTGGATAATGATGAGGCAGTCCAAAAAAGAAGATAATTTATACTATCTTTTTATTTTTATTCAAAAACTGACGTTTTAGAGAGGAAGGAGGGAATAGCCTCCGAAACTTCGGTTGTTGAATAAAAATAAAAAGATAGTATAAATTATCTTCTTTTTTTATAATAATAAAACTTGAGTAAGATACGAGGTAGGTTTCACAAAAAAAAAGAAATAAAACAAAATTGAGTTTTGAATTCGATATATTTCGGGGGTTAGCCCATCATCAGGAGTCTAAGAAAACTGATTATATGATCTTAGACTCCTGATGATGGGCTAACCCCGAATATATCGAATTCAAACTCAATTTTGTTTTATTTCTTTTTTGTGAACTACCTCGAATCTTACTCAAGTTTTATTATTATATTAAAATGTTTCACCTAGAACCAACACCGAACTCCTTAAAAGTTACTTCTTTTTTGGACTGCCTCATCAATATCCACTTAACTAATCAGTCCGTCTCCAAAAATTACTCCAATCTTATATTATATACTTGAGTGATCTATTTTATTCTATTAGATATCTAATAATATCAAATGAATGTCTTGTTTAATTCTAGTGAAACCTCTTATTGTATCTAAACAAATGCCTTTTTAAACAAGACATAGATTTTTTGCAAATAGTGATATCTTAATAATTAAGATATTCAAAAAAAATTAACAAAAATTTTGTTTACATTATTAATAGTGTTTTTTTTTAAATTTTAAAACCCACTATAAAATTATAAGAAATATTAATATGTATTAAAATTTGATTACCTTTACTTTAAATCAAATATAATAATTAATTCAAATTTTTATCCAATTAATTCACTCAAATGATTCATTAAAATAAATATTTATATCATTCATTTAATTTAATATAGATTCTACCTCAAATCTATTTACTCATCTTCTAGTTAGAAATACATACCTATTTTTTTTGCAATGAAATTTTCTCTGGAGAGAGACGGACTGGTAGAAATTTTAATTGAATGTAATGGAAGGCAGCCCAGGGGTAGTGAGGAAAAAAATTAACACCTATAAAATAAGGTGTAATTTATTGGAATCCTTCCTCCTTTCCTTTCAAACCGACGTTTCGGAGGATTTTTCCCTCCTTCTTCAGGGTCTATAAACCAATATTTCAAAATTATAAATGCGGGGTTGGTCATCATTCATTTCAACAATAAATAATGAAATAATAAATAATGAAAGGAAAGGAGGAAGCATTCCAATAAATTACACCTTATTTTATGTGTTAATTTTTCTTTCCTCACTACCTCTGGGCTGCCTTCCATTACATTCAATATACTATATAATAGCCCAGATTAATTTGCAGCAACGCTCACGTAATGCTGCCGACAGGGAGCGCTGATGCCTTCGGTATATTTGCGGCAAATTTGAAATATAATTGTAATTTGAACTCGAATTTTGAAATGAAAGACTCCAATTGATTTTAAATTAAGAAACATTAAATATATTGATAATTATTCCTCCCCCCCCTCACCACTCAAAAATTAAATATTCAATTTGCTTTTCTTTGCTCATAACAGAAGAAATTAATCACATCTTATTTGATTTATATTTTATATATTACTAGCTTCAAGGCCCGCCTTTGGCGGTATTTTGCTCAGGGGGCTTCGCCCCCTGGACCCCCACGTGGCTGCTTTATTGATGTTTTATTAGTAACAGAGAATAAATATAATTGTTTTATTTTAAAGTCTTAAATAGATATAATTTGAGATTCTATTTAACTGTAATATACACTCATAACAAATAAGATGAAACAAATATTTAAAATGTATTAAAAATCTCTATTTATAAAAATTCTCTTATTCTCAAGCTTGAGTTGTTTATCATAAAAGAATTTAGTCTTATTGATTTTAAGTCGATTCTTCCACGTTTTCAGTAGAGCTTGCCATTAATAGTCAAAACATCAAAAATGGAATGCAATAAGGTTATTCCTCTAGTATTAGATAAGAATCGATCGTTATTTTTGATTTTAAGTCGATTCCTCCATGTCTTCACCAATGGCTACCAATAAAAACCGAAACGTCAAAAATCGAATGTAGAATGGTTATTCCTCGACTGTTAAATGAGAATCGATCATTATTTTTGAAATAAAGTCAACATCAGGCGCGGATCCAGACGTCTGATTTGGAGGGTGAGGGGGGGGGCGGTCGCCGGTATATAAGATCTACTTTTGATCTCGGAAGTGTGTCGCGGTCGAATTGCCCCACCCCCCCACATTGAACTTTATTTTCTTCAATTTTAAAATTTAATGTTATATTAAAAAAAATTAAATAAACATATAAAAAATGTTGATCTCCAATGCTTGGGGGGGGGGGGGGCGGTTGCCCCCATCGTCCTTCCTCCTGGATCCGCGCATGGTCATCATGAACTGCAAATTGCAAGTGATATCTGATTAATAATAAAGGAATAAACATATTAATATTTCAAATGAATTTGGATAAAGTCACGATCCGTTGCAGTTTATTTAATTAATTAACAATTTTTGAGTTCATCAATTAAATTGTCAAATTAATATTTGTGGGATTTAAAATTCATTGTAATTAAGTACCTTGAGGACCACAAAAAAGGTCATATATAGTTTTTTGTAAAATTATATTTTAAAGTACTTTATTTTAGAATAAGATAGTACATTGGATAAAGTTTAGCAACGATCCGTTGCAGTTTATTTTTATTTTTTGTTTTTAAATGTACTTTAAAAAAAATAGATAGTTTTTTAAATCTTTGTTGCATTATTAAATTCTTCTTCAACGATAATGTGGTTAGAGCTATTAAGAATAAATGACAATTCAAAAATCTGACAGAATAGGGCTGCCAACAAATGTTTAGTTTGCTAGTTTAGTTCTTTTATTGTTTGGCAATCTAGGTTGGCTAAACAGATTTTGTTTTAGTTTTCCGTGAATTTTCTAATTTTCCGGGCAACTTTTCCGATGTTTTTTTACGTATTAACCTGAATTGGACTATTACGAACATTAAAAAAAAATTAGCCAAATTGGTCCAGGCATTTGGGAGATTCGCGCTTACAAAGAAGAAGAAATTCATTTTTATTATATAGATTTGTTTATTTTTTAATAATTTGCCACTTTTTTATAATTTTTTAAAAATCTTAATTTTGTTATATTTATTTTTTGATTTTTACAAAATTGAACGACTTAAGAGACGCATGCCCATATGAGTTTCTCATGGCAATACTGGATGGAGCAGACTGTCATACAAACAACACCTGATCTCTTTTAAATATTTGGAGCCTTATATCGATTATCGATCCCAAATTTTAAAAAATGATATAATATAATTCTCCTCCTCACACGATCCCACTTATTTAAATAAATCTATTTCCACACAAAAAATATCACAATGCTGTAGATTATAGAAAAAAAAATACTTCCAGATTCATATCTAGAGCCTCATTTCTGTAGCTGTGTCAGGACGAAAATGAGGCGAAACTTCTAGAGACTATGTATTTTCGGGAGTTTACAGGCATACATTTGGAGTGTGGTTTTTAAGAGGAATAACATTTTTGGACCGAGACGCCGCCCGCCAGGGTACTCAGCTCGGAGGGCCGAGCTTCGAGGGCGTGCCGAAGCACGCACGATAAGCTCTTATAATATATTTGAATTAAATAATCTTTTCTCTATTTGAAAATTATTAAATGAATAATAATTAATTTATCCTGAAATTTAATAATACAATTTTTAAGTTTGAATAATAAATAAATTGTCCAAAGGTAAGGTTTTAATATTCAGCGCCTGATAACGCAACCCACTAATCAGAATATGCCATTTGAATGCATAACCTAGTCTGCCAGGCGGCGCTACATTTTTTCTACCCAGTCTGTAGGACAGAGTGGTTTTTAAACAACTTTTCTATTTATATTTCAACAATTTTCAACAAACTTTTTGTTCATATTTCCTGAGAGCTTTTGAGAGATTATAATATCTATCTATATTTTACTAATTACAAAGTGAAACAAGATTTTTTTTCCTAAGCTTAATATAAAAATAAGCTGATGTGGCCATCCACATGACTTTTCTGATACACCTGGCCCCTCTCTTATATTTAACCAGCTGCGAAGCCCGCCTTCGGCGGTAATATTTCTTTCCAGGTGGCTACGTCTTCTGAGCTTTGTAATGGGTCTTAAAATAATAATTTAAATCCAAAGAATTGAGCATCTTTTTTGAAAAATAGATGGAATTTTTTCAAAAATCAACTCAACGGTATAAATCAATATTCTTACTCTTATGTATAAAACGAGCAAAAATTGTATATTTATTTGTTTGTATCTTTGTTCTATTTTGAAAACGAATCTACCGATTTTGATGAAATTCACGAGTTAGGGGTTTTTGGGGTGACAATTCGATCTGTCACGGTCTCATCTTCGAGAAAATTGTTTTTGATGGGTTTTTCGTAATCAAATTAATTATTCTCAGGTAGACAAATCCCATTCTTAGGGTTTAAAAAAATGTTTCCCTTTTCCTTTTGTAGCTCAGGCAGACATAGATTGATAGACAGATATTGGTCGGATAAATCCTCTATTCTCAAAGGCCTTGAAGAAGTATTGTGATTGTGGCTTAAAACATATTTTGTTCAACCTAAACGTTAGAAATTTTAATAAACTTTTTATAATTGTTTTTATAAAAATTTTATTTATTTAATAGAATAAAAAATAATCAAGAATTTATTTAAAAATATTTTTCGTATAAGCAGGTCTCAATTTTCTGAAAAAACAACACATTTTCATAGGTTTTATTTATTAACAATTGGATGAATAAAAATGAATCATGTGGTTGAATCAAAACAACTGCAGGAGGTGAGGTGCAGTGGTAGGGGATCCGGAGGTAGGGCGAGGTTTCTGTGGTGGGGTGGGGGGGGGGGCAGTGGGCGAATACTATATATATTTGTATTTTTGTAATTTGAAAACGGCTCTCAAATAAAAATCGACCTTTTTCATCAGAATTTTAAATTAAAAATAATATTAAAATAAAGGTTTGAACTGAAGGAAGAAGTTACCGAGCATCGCTCAGTGCCTCCAGGTTTTATCTTATTATATTAAACCTGCATTTCTTGTATATAGATATATAGAATTGGTTTCTCGAAAACGGCTCTAACGATTTGGATGAAATTCACTGGTTAGGAGGGTTTTGTATTGGGCATTCGATCTGACAGGGTCTCATCTTCGGCTAAGTTGTTTTTGATGGGTTTTTTGTTAATTGAAATAATTATTCACAGGTAGCTGTCTCGATAAAAATATATATTTACATTTTTATTCAATTTCCTTTTAATAAATAATTGGTTTTTTAATTTTATATCCCACAACAAGATTATTACAATTATTATTATATACTAAAAGTTGGGCAATTTAATTGACTAAAAATCGAGTTTTAAATCCCACAAATATTAAATATTAGAATTTAACAATTTTCTTTTGGCTTTTCGGCCTTTCTAGCCATAAGCCAATTTACGATACTAATTATTTCATTTTTAAAATTTTTCTCTACCCTCCCGGGTCGGATTCGAACCCGGGTCCACTTGGTTAGCAGGCTGACATGCTAACCTCTTGCCTACCCAACCCCCCAATTTGACAATTTAATTAATTATAAAACTCGACAAATGGTTATTTAATTAAAAATAATAATTATACGGTATTTATTTACATGCCTATATACACATAATCTGTGGGTCACTAGAAGACTAGAAATCTAAAAACTGGGCGCGGGGGCGGGAGGCGGGTGTGGTTGTGGAGATTAAGGTAGGGGTAGAGGTGGTGGGGGTGGGACGAGGTGGGGTGGGGACGAGGGTGGGGAGTACAGGTGGTCGGCGGGGTGTGAGTGTGGGGTTCGGGAGTAAGTCCAGGGGCGTGCACTATATACATAACTTTAAGCAAAAGGCTACCGAGCATCGCTCGGTGGCCAGGTACTGTATATTAAGAAGGAATTTAAATCTTAAGGTAAAAATTCTAATATTTTAATAGAAAATATTTTTATAATGCGTATCAGAGTTGTTGTTTTTTTTTTTTATAATATATTGCCGGTCGTAGAGAGGTTTATCTCAAGGGAAACCACCTTAGTTCTCAGGTTCAACTCCTGAGGGGATGAATCCCTCTGATACGCAATATATAAATCTTAGATTTTTTACCTTAAAATTTAAATTACTTCTTAATAATAATAATATAATCCAAATTTCCTAATTTTATTTGTCATTAACTATTAGTGGGTTTTAAAATAATAATTTAAATTTCCTAATTTTAATAGATTTTATTTGTTTATGTCTGTATTTTTTAATTTTTTGCCACCCCTCCTTAATTTTGGGTTCGATTTTAACCAAAATGTAATCAGCCCTTAATCTCAATGCACCAAAAATACATGTGAAATTTCGTATTGATATTTACACTAGTTTTTGAGCTAGAGCGTACACAAAATTTGTTAACGTACATACTAACAGATATTTTGACAAAACAATTAATATCTCGAAAAATATAATTTTTTCGATATTCTCTTCTCGCATTGGTCGTTGTCCGTGTAAATCCGTCCGGCTTTTTCTTATTAGTGCTATGAGCTTTCGGTTTTTTTTTTACTGGTGCGGGCTGCTAACCCAACTCCCAAACCCCCAACCTGGAGGACCAGGGTTTTTCTTAGTCTGGCTCCTTGTATTTGGCCCGTCCGGCTTAGGAGAGCCCTACCAGTAGCTACGCTACCGCCGCCATGGCCCAAATACTCATTGAAGCACACAAGCCCCACCACCACGACAAGGTGAAAAACCATGGGGGAAAATAAAATCGAATAACCAGATATCGGGATCTATTTCAATAACAAGTGGAGTGAGGCAGGGCGATTCGTTAAGCCCTTTGCTCTTCAATCTCATTATGGATAAATTTTAGCATATTTGACGACCCATCTTAGATACAAAATGGGAGAAAACTCCATACAGGCTGTGTGCTATGCTGATTACGTGGTTTTGGTGTCGGACAGCGAGCAAAATCTGCAAACTCTCTTGTCTCAATTCGATCAAATTGCAGAAAGATTAAATATGGAAATCTCCATTGAAAAAACAAAATGTATTGTGATAGCGAAAGAACACCTTAACTGTGAAATTAAACTTAAAAATACAACAATAGATCAAGTTGAAAACTTTAACTATTTGGGAGCCGAGATTTCGGCGCACAGAGATCTGAGCCAAGAGGTTAAAACCCAAGTAACAAAAGGAGCTAGGATAGTTGGATGTCTATATGGTTTGGTCTGGAAAAACAAATATATGTCAGCAAAAAGCAAAGTACGAATTATAAGACCTGCGCACGTCCAGTGTTGACATATGCAGCAGAAACCAGAGCATCAACAATTATCACCCAACAACCTCACTCCGAACAACAGAGATGAGAATAATAAGGGCTATACATGGGAAAACATTAAGGGATAGAATCCGCAGCAATGATCTAAGGGAACTAAGCGGAATCCAGGATATAGTGGAATGGATCGATGTGAGAAAGAGAGGATGGGGGGAACATGTGGAACGAATGACGGATGACCGCCTTGCAAAAATCGTGAAGGAAAATCGCCCACGTGGCACACGGAGCAGAGGGCGGCCGAAAAAAAGATGGAAAGATGTCACAGCAAGAAACTAACGTCTTTATTCTTTTTCTTATTGGAAGAACAGGCGAAAGCCTATAGAGAAGATGAAGAAGAAGAAGAAGAAGATATTCTCTTATTTGGGCTTTTTTGTAGAGCAAAACAACATGGCTTTGACTCAATTTTTTTAATCAAAATACTTACACCCGTTTTTGAGATATTTTGAAAATAGGAAGCAAAAAAAACACTTTTTTTATCCACGATTACAATACTTGACCGTACCTTAGTAAAAATAATGGTTGAGATTTTGTATACCTTCACTTAAATATATAATAAGAAAACAAGGAATTCTCTTTTCCCAAAAGAAATTGTTTTTTTCGAAGTCTTAATTTTTTTCCCTTAAAGGTAATCCTGAATTAAAATAGACGATGTGGATAAAATCCTCCCCGGGGCATATATCTCAACGGGGGTTTTGTTTAAGCAGCTAGGGATTTACTTAGCAACCAAGTCTGAGGCAATAAACAGACGAAAAGCTTCCTTTATCTTATCAACCTCTTAAGCTTAAACGTACAATGTTTTACCAAACTCTCTACCATTGAAATATATGTTATATAGAGTATATATTTGGAATAAGTATTTATAGCTTGCAAAATATTCTGCTATTTATCACTAAAGGGAATTTCTCTTATAAAATATTTTTTCATTTTGTATTTTTTCCACAGGAAGGCGACAGTTTCAAAATTACCAGACAACATTCATTAATTAATCTGGGGCGTTATAAAATAAATTAAAAAAGAATTACTCATTTAATATAATAGTCTTGGAGGCACTGAGCGATGCTCGGTAACTTCTTCCTTCAGTTAAAATCTTTATTTTAATATTATTTTTAATTTAAAATTTTGATAAAAAGGTCGATTTTTATTTGAGAGCCGTTTTCAAATTAAAAAAATACAAATATATCTATATAGTATTCGACCACTGTACCTCCCACCACTACCCTGCTCGACCCCACCCCCGAAAACTCGTCCCTACCCCCGGATCCCCCACCACTGCCCCCACCTTCTGCACCCCCACATCCACCACCAAGATCGCTTTCTCACCTCAAAACTTGTTAATAGAATTTGTTTCATCAAAATCGGTAGAGCCGTTTTTAAAATAAAAAATATATATATATATATATATATATATATATATCATGGAAGACCGAGCTTTGTTCGAGTATAGTTAATGCTTGACAACAACACACCACAATCACAATAATTCTTCAAGGTCTTTGAGAACAAAGATTTAACCCAACCCATTGTCTGCCTGGGTACAAAAGAAAAGAGGAACTCTTTTTAAATCCCCAAGATTGGCGTTTTTCTACCTGAGTATAATTAATTTGATTACCAAAAAACCCATCAAAAACAATTTTGTCGAAGATGAGACCGTGACAGATCGAATTGTCAACCCAAAAACCCCCTAACCCGTGAATTTCATCAAAATCGGTAGAGTCGTTTTCAAAATAGAACCAAGATACAAATATACAAACAAATATATATACAAATAAAAATACAATTTTTGCTCGTTTAATAAGAGTAGATACCGAGTGAGTTTTTTATTTATCTTGAGACAGTCTTATAATTCAAAAACAGTGCATTGTATGGAAAAAGTTTCAAATAAAAGTTTGTTTATATCGAGGGGGAAACTAAACTACCCTATTGTTTGTCGACCTAGAACAAGCTGTCAAGGGTATTTCAATGTCAAGTTCTGTTTTTTAAATAAAATTCTATATTTTTCTATACGTCTACTTAATCTACAAAAAAAACTGAACAACTTTCATAAGAACTATTTTTTTATACGACATCAAATAAACAAAATACATGAACAAATTAGATCTCAAAAAAATTCTTAATAATTATTTTTAACAATTATTTAACTTAATTATCAAATAATAATGATCAAATAATTAATTATTAAATAAATAATTTAATAATAATTAATAATTTAATAATTTTTCGACACTGTTCTGAGACATTGCAGAGTGTATTGCAAGTCGTCTGGATGAATTCCAGTTCCAATTTCCTTATTTTGGCCTCTACAAATTTCTTCGTAGTCTTTACATTTCCTGTTTTTGTTTTTGTTTTTTTAAACAGATTTACAACACGATGAAATGAATCTTGGGAGGGTGTATTCCTATCAGGAAAACGCTCGGCATTCATTTCAATGGCAGCCCCATTACACTTCTTCCACATTCACCGCATAAATTAAGACCATTTTAATTCTGTCTTCAACAAAAAAATACTCCATTTTTATTATAGTAATACCTAGAATATAACTATCTACTGGATTGACATGAGAAATAAACTTTTTTAAACTCAATAATTTTAACTAGTTCTATTAAATAGAAAATAATCTCTTAAATCTGAGTATAACGAAGTTTTAATATCATTATAAACACTTATTTTCATTGTTGTAACTTTTCGATTTAATGATTAATTATTTAATAATTAATTATTTAATCATTATTATTTGATAATTAAGTTAAATAATTTTTAAAAATTAAGAATTTTTTTGAGATCTAATTGATTTTATTTTGTTTATTTGATGTCGTATAAAAAATAGTTCTTATGAAAGTTGTTCAGTTTTTTTTTGTAGATTAAGTAGACGTATAGAAAAATATAAGGTTCCATTTAAAAAACAGAACTTGACATTGAAATACCCTTGAAAGCCTGCTCTAGGTCGACAAACAATAGCGTAGTTTAGTTTCCCCCTCGATATAAACAAACTTTTATTTGAAACTTTCTTCCATCTAATGCACTGTTTTTGAGTTATAAGACTTTCTCAATTGAGTTGAAAATGTGTACAGTTGTTGTTGGCACTTGCTTGAATGTTTTTGGAACAACGAACAATACCAGATCACTCAATAAGTCCCCGGTCTGACACATAGATGGGAACACTGTTGACAGACCCCACGTGATTTCCGGTTAGTAGTAACCTTCAAACAGTACGTGTCAAAATTTCATGGCATTCTGACCGTTAGTTTAGAGGTTACAGTCGTTTTAGTGACCCCAGTTTTGTAATTTTCAAGACAATGTATATAGAGAGGAATTTCGTGTGTCGATTAAACACCGTTTTTGATGAAAAAGATGCTTCAGGGAAAGAAATTTGGCTCCAATGAAGAGGTGAGGCTGATTTTGAGAGCAAAGACAAATCGTTTTACATAAAGGGCATCGAAATGTTAGAGGAGGATTGGAATGAATGTATCACTCTTGAAGGAGAGTTTGTTGATGAATAAAGTGGAATTTCTAAGAAAAAATTTGTTTTTCTTAGCTAGACCGGAGACTTATTGAGTGATGTTATGTAACTCATACCTTGAACAAAACTCTAGAACAGAAGTGGCCAACCTGCGGCTCTCTTGAAGGATTATTGGATAAAAATACTTGGTAGGTTTCCATTGAGATATAAAAAAATAAAACGAATTTATTTTAGAATCTTTAATCTCGATATATATGTTTCGGGTGACTAACCCATCTTCAGGAGATACAGGAAGTTACTTCCTGGGTTAGTCACCAGAAATATATATCGAGATTAAAGATTCTCTAAAAATAAATTCGTTTTATTCTTATATCTTAATGTGAAACCTACCAAGTATTTTTATCCAATAATTTTAAAAATGTTTCACCAAGTACCAACACCAAATTCTTTGAAGGATTATTTGTGGCTCTCGATATAGATTTCAAGACTTGAAATATTTTAAATCGTCTCTAGATTTTTTCTGAATCCATTTGAAATTAACATACTTCAAGGTGAGTTTTCCATTTCCAGTATAATTATGAGCGAAAAAGCATCTGGAGAATTATAATTAATAGAAGAAGATCAAGCTCTACAATTAAAATATAAGGTTGGCAACTAAGTAATTGCGGATTTCACTCATAGATGGCTTCAGTTGAATTTTTAGGTTTGCTGGCGTAGTCCAAATATAAAACACATTTTGTTATTTGATAGTTGGCAATTCAGCTGTCAATCAGTAAAAAAAGTTTTTTGATCGGTTGCGTAGTTTTCGTTTGGCGTTCGTTGAAAAATGGAAAATCAAAAGGAACATTTTCGTCATATTTTGCTTTTTTATTTCCGCAAAGGGAAAAACGCATCGCAAGCTCACAAAAAGTTATGTGCTGTTTATGGCGACGAAGCCTTTAAAGAACGGCAGTGTCAAAATTGGTTTGCCAAATTTCGTTCTGGTGATTTTTCACTCAAAGATGAAAAACGCTCTGGTCGTCCAGTTGAAGTTGATGACGACCTAATCAAAGCAATAATCGATTCGGATCGTCACAGTACAACACGTGAGATTGCAGAGAAGCTTCATGTATCACATACATGCATTGAAAATCACTTAAAACAACTTGGCTATGTTCAAAAACTCGATACATGGGTTCCTCACGAACTGAAAGAAACGCATTTAACGCAACGCATTAACAGCTGCGATTTGCTAAAGAAACGTAATGAAAATGATCCATTTTTAAAACGACTGATAACTGGCGATGAAAAATGGGTTGTTTACAACAATATCAAGCGGAAAAGATCGTGGAGCAGGCCAGGTGAACCAGCTCAAACAACATCAAAAGCTGGTATTCATCAAAGAAGGTTTTGTTATCAGTTTGGTGGGATTACAAAGGAATTGTCTACTTTGAACTCTTACCACCCAACCGAACGATCAATTCTGTTGTCTACATTGAACAACTAACGAAATTAAACAATGCAGTTGAAGAAAAGCGGGCCGAATTGACAAATCGAAAAGGTGTTGTATTCCATCATGACAATGCAAGGCCACACACATCTTTGGTCACTCGGCAAAAATTATTGGAGCTTGGTTGGGATGTTTTGCCACATCCACCATATAGTCCTGACCTTGCACCATCTGATTACTTTTTATTTCGATCTTTACAAAACTCCTTGAATGGTAAAAATTTCAATAATGATGATGATGTCAAATTGTACCTGATTCAGTTTTTTGCTAATAAAAACCAGAAGTTTTATGAACGTGGGATTATGATGCTGCCTGAAAGATGGCAAAAGGTCATTGATCAAAATGGGCAATACATTACAGAATAAAGTTATTTAGTTCCATGAAAGAATTGTCTTTGATTTTCTAAACAAAATCCGCAATTACTTAGTTGCCAATCCAAATAAGTCAACGTCGATTACCGAATTTTGGAAATTTGTACCAGAATCGAAGTATCCTGAATTGAAAAAGAGGTGCTTGTCGAATTATTTCAATATTCGGAACAACGTACTTATGTGAATCATTTTATTCCACTTTAAAATTCGTGAAATCCAAACACCGATCAGTATTAACTAACCAGCATCTCAAAGAATTACTGAGAAGTGCTGTCATCAATTATTCACCAAATTTTAAAGAATTATCAAGAGAAGTGAAATAAATGTCTTTAATTTTTAATATTTAAATTCAATACACATATTTTGTACTTTTATTTATGTTTTCAATAAATATATTTCTGTAAAAATTATTTTTACTTTATCCAATGCGAAGCATGGGAGAAAGTATTGTAATGGGTCTCGCGGCAAGCGCGACTTCAAAGGGTCCTCAGGTAAAGACTACGGAACCCATGGACTCAATTAAGGTCACAAATTGAAGTATTCAATGAGATTGAATTTTAGCACGTGACGGTTTTGCCAAAAATTACCTGGAATCTCGTCGAGAGGCCAAAAAGTGCCATTTTTTTTGGAAGTGCGTGCGGATGGAATGGATGGATGGATGGATGTGTGTGTGTTATCGTTTTTTTCATCCATGATTTTTTCCACACCGTTGCACCTTATGAAATGAAATTGAAAACCTACCAGTATTTTAACAAAATGAAGCGCTGATTAGTTTTTTTGGTACATATCGGTCCACAAACATTAGTAATTTATTTTAGTACTTTTTTAGTTTTTTCTAAATATCTTGAAAATGACTTAACCAATTTTGATGAAATTTAATATCCTAATTAAGTACCTTTGGACCCACAAAAAGGTTAAATAAAGTTTTTAGTAAAATTATATTTTAAAGTACTTTACTCTAGAACATATTAATATTTCAAATGAATTTGGATAAAGTTTAGCAACGATCCGTTGTAGTTTATTTAGTATCTTTTTTGCATACCTTTTAAATACGTATTTAATTGCGGCTCGCGAAACATTTCAAATTTTGAAAAATGGCTCGGACTATTAAATAGCTTGGCCACCCCTGCTCTAGAGTGTGGAAAAGAAATAGTCCTGGATATTTGAAAAGCTTTTGACCAAGTTTTTGGCAGAAAAATCTTCTTGCGAAATTGCCACAGGGGTTAGCTCAGAACAATATTATTATGTATGTATTGTTGTTTTTATTATCGAGTGAATTGTCACTTAATTCGGGAAATAAAAAGGGTTTAATTTGAAATTTATGAATCGAAAACGATTGTGAACAACTTTGGAAAGATATCTTGCCATTGAATCCGATCACTATTCTTGTCTGACTCTATTTCTTTTCATTAACGATTCAAAACACGATCATGACCCAACTCGTCGAAAATACCGTTTAAGCGTTTCAGAATGCTAATTCTACCCCTCAGTTGAGACTTGAGAATTCTTCCAATCTTCAACTCAAGATTTAGCTAACATATACGAGAGAAAAATGTCTTACCTTGATCCCGTATTTATTAATTCTTAAGATCTAGATCTAGAAAATGAACTTGGAGAGATTTACTTTCTCCAAGAGTCTAATAAATATACTTATAATGTTATTGTTGAGTCCTTCATATTAGAGATATATTAATAACTCATTATTGAAGCATAATTAAGTCTAATTAACCAATTATTGTTTAACAATTAATTTGTTTACTTTTCAATATTTTATTGATTATTTATTTGGATTGTTGAAAAAGTAAATAAATCAAAATCTACACGTTTATTTTAGCTCTTCTTTATTTGATTATATTAATAACTCAATATTGGAATGAATAATATTTTATAAAATATGCATAGTCCAGTCAAATTGTACTCAAATGGGCCCGTATGGGGAAAGTTTTAGGGTAGTTATGATTTATTGAATAAATATGTTTTTTGGGGCGCTGAATTTAAATCTGAGGTCTCCTTCCAAAATTTCATGACTCAACATTGTAGAACATGCAAAAAAAGGTGGAAATTTCCATTTTTTGGCGGTTTTTTGCTTATAAATCGAAAACTATCAACTTTTCATAAATAACTAATTGAAAGATCATAAAATTTCTTACAAATTTTATTATTTAGGTTTTTTCTCCGACAAACCGTTTGGGCGCAATCGAAAAGTCCAAGTTTTTGACCTCGGCAGCCCCCTGGATCACCCAAAAACTCGCACTTTTTTCGATATTTTCCAATTTTGACCATGAAGGAGCATGTTTTCGACAAAGACCACTCTATACATTTTTAAACTAGATTAAATTTGCTAAAATTCAAACAAAGCTTCATCTTAATTGGATAAATGATAATCCGTGCCGCAATGCGACTGAAGTTTTGAAAAACTGCGATTCTTGGCAAAAATCGCAATTTTTCCTTCATAAAATGAAAACCACTCACCCGATAATCTTGATTTCTGATCTCATTCTCTAAGAAACTTTGTTGACTTGAACGTTTACTTGGAACACTTTTTTGATAAAACTCTTAGATTTATAGATATTCAGAATTTTCCATGACACTTCTGAGTATTCGGATCATATCCTGTCATGGAAAATACTGGATATCTATAAATCTCAAGAGTTTTATCAAAAAAGTGGTACAAATAAACATTTAAGTTAACAAAATTTCCTAGAGTATGAGATAGGAATCAAGATTCTAGGAAGAGTGGTTTTCATTTTTTGAAGGAAAAATTGCAATTTTTTGCAAAAACTTTCAGTTTTTCAAAACCTCAACCTCATTGCGGTACGGATTATCATTTATCCAATTAAGATGAAACTTTGTTTGAATTGTAGAAAATTTTATCCAGTTTGAAAATGTATAGAGTGGTCTTTGTCAAAAACGTGTTCCTTCATGGTCAAAATGGGAAAATAACGAAAAAAGTGCGAGTTTTTGGCTGCCGAGATCGAAAACCTGGATTTTCTGATTGAGCCCAAATGGTTGATCGGAGTAAAAAACCCAAACAATAAAATTTGTTGGAAAGTTTATGACCTTTCATTTTAATTAGGAAGGTTATTTACTAAAAGTTGATAGTTTTCGAGTTATAAGAAAAAAAACTGCCAACGAGAAACACGCGGTTTTTTAACGCTCAACACCCCTTGTCCCTGTCAAATTGGATAAAAGTCGAACAAGCGCTTTCACCAACTCTTTTATCCCTATGACCTCCAGAGACTGGAACTCGCTCCCTGCCACCATCTTTACCGCGACTTATAACCTTCAGCTATTTAAGACCCGTATCCACAGATACCTTCGACCCCCGCCCAACCCATAAAATTCTTTCTTCTTCTTTTCAGGATGGAGGGGCCAACCCAGGCCTTTAGGGGTTGCACCTTTTTGGTGTAACTCCTTCTCTCATCATTATCATTAAAATAAATAAATAAATAAATAAATAAATGGAAATTTCCACTTTTTTTTGCATGTTCTACAATGTTGCGTCACTAAATTTTGGTGGGAGACCTCAGATTTGGATTCAGCCTCTGCAAAAAATCAGAACTACAGCAAAACTTTCCTGATAAAAACACAATTTGATTGGACTAGCAACATTCGAATCACTAAACAAAACAATAGCAATAGTTGCCATAGAAACCCCTAGAAAACAATTTCCCTCTAAACTTATTTCTTCTATAAGGCGTTGAGGAACTTTGCAAGTTCTTTTAAGTCTTTGGCCTCTGGAACTCTTGAATATTTTGTGATGGTTCAGAAACGGTTGGTGAAAACTCTCGATGATTCGTTGGGGAATTTCCAAAGGTTGAGGGGCTGTATTTGAAAACCGTTGTCCAATAGTGGGTGTTGCTGTATTATTTACAATGTCTTCTCGCAACATTTAGTAAAATAAAAAAGAGATAAAATACACGTGTAGATTTTGCTTTATTTACTTTTTCAACAATACAAATAAAAAAAAAAATCAATAAAATATTGAAAGCCCAGGAAATTTTTTTTTTTTTTTTTAATGCAATCGAATACAAGAAGGGGCGCATCACAAATTTGACTTTGGCTGATTATTATTAAGTATAGATAGATTTCCAAGTGAAGGAGGACATGTTGATTAATAACCAAGTTCGATTAATTTTCGTTATTTGAAAAAATCAAGAGATTATCTTCTGCTTATTGAAATTTTTTATACTTTATAATTTTGTATACATAATCAGTGGACAACCAGAAGTCTAAAAATGCAAAAACTTAGCACCAAAAATGGAGGGGGGGGTGCATGGTCAAAAAATTAAAATCTTGGCCATTTGACCAAACTCAACCAAATTTTGTATACATATTACATAATCAGTGGGATCCCAGAATAATCTAAAAATGCAAAAACTAACCCCCTCCCTACATGATTATAAATAATTTTATTAAATATTAAATATAAATGAGGGGCCAGATTGTATGGTAAAGTCAAGTGGATGGCCACATCAGAACACGTCCGCTTATTCCATTGGTATTGGATCTTTTTTGTGTACGTTCAGGCATAACTTTTTTGTTTATGGGCCGATTTCGATGATTCTTTTTTTATTGGAAAGGGGGTACCTTAAGGGTGGTAGCTTATTAATTTGCTCAAGTTCTGATAATATGATCAATGACAAAATAACGTAAATCTCCAATTCTTATGTGCAAATAATCGAAATTATAATAATTTGTCCGCCTCCCTGGTGTAATGGTCAGAATGTCTGGCTGGCAACCCGGAGGTCTCGGGTTCGATTCCCGGCTATACCCAGACATTTTTCTGTAAGTATAGGGTCTAGTAATAAAAATTAAGTGGGAGATAAATTTAACTTAATTTATCGCGCGGAGAATTTACCACTGCTCGAAGCCCTTAAAAAACTTAGTAAATTGGATTGTATCTAACTTTCTGAGATTTGGCTCGTGATTCCGGCTTCTTTCCTTCTACTCTGTTCTTTTCACGATGAAGGGGCCATCCCATACAGGCCTTTAGAGGATGCACCTTATGGTGTATCTCCTTCTCACATCAATATCATTAAAAAAAAAAAAAAAAAAAATCTTTTTTATAAAAAAAATAAAAACAATCTTAAAACGTCCATTTAAAATCCGAGAACGTTTCGGGATAATTTCTCTATTTATAAATTGAATTTTATTATCAATTTCTGATTCCTTCGCCCGACGCTTTCTCTTACGAGATTCATGCAAGGTATTATATTAAGTCACTATTAATAACATCACTAAAAAGAGAAAATAAAAATAATTTTTAGAAAATAAAATCGAGACTTCTAAAAAATTAAATGTAATAAATAAAATAATAATAACTCAAAAATAAAATAAAATTCACTAAAATGTATAAAATAATTATCTTATTTAGTTACAACTAAACAACGAAATATTGACATGAAATCATATTTTGAAGTCGGTGCCAAACAAACTATACCTATAAGCGAGCGTACCCGCCAAAAGTACTAAGTAAGATCCGTCGAGTGCGATTCATAAAATGTATATGTTTAGCACCGACTTCAAATAGTAATTTCATGTTAATATTTCGGTCGTTTCATTGTAACTAAATAAGATAATAATTATTTTATACCTTTTAGTGCATTTTATTTGATTTTTAAGTTATTATTATTTTATTTGTTGCATTTAATTTTTTGAAGTCGGTTTTATATTAATTATTTTACAACGTTTTATTACTAATAAGAAAAGTGCATTTCTATGTCAGAGAGGTGATTCTGACTTTGGAGAATTCCATAGGGACTTTCAACTTGTTTTTACTAGTTAGGTCGTTAATATATCATGGAAAATGAGGATGAGAATTTGTCAAAACATTAATTCAGAAAATAATGTTTCTTTTTGTTTTTAATTTTGAAATTCGTTTTTACTTTACCATATAGGGTATGGTCAAGTATTGAAATCGTGCATGAAAAAAGTGGGTTTTTCCTTCTTTTTTTTGAAATATTTCAAAAACGGCTGAAACTATTTTGATTAAAAAAAATTGAGCGAAACCATGGCATTTTGCTCTACAAAAATGCCCTAATAAGTGAACATCGAAAAAATTATATTTTTCTGAGATAATAATTGTTTTCTCAAAATGTCTGTCTGTTAGTCTGTGCGTTACCAAATTTTTGTGGGCGAGCTAGCTCAAAAACTAGTTTGAATATCGAAACCAAATTTCACACGTAGTTTTGGTCCATTGAGATTAACAGCTGATTAGATTTTGGTGCATATCGACCCAAAATTAAAGGGGTGGAGGGGAAGGGTTAAAAATTAAAAATCTAGGCCATTTGAGCAAACTCAACCAAATTTTGTATACATAATCAGTGGGACCACAGAAGTATAAAAAAGCAAAAACCAACCCTCCAAAATGGGGGTGGGGGTGTAGGTTCAAAAAATAAAAATCTAGGCCCTTTTACCAAACTCAACCAAATTTTGTATACATAATCAATGGGCCCACAGGAATCTAAAAATGAAAAAGTAACCCTCCAAAATGGGGGGGGGGTGTAGGTTCAAAAAATGAAAATATAGGCCCTTTTCCAAACGCAACCAAATTTTGTATACATAATTAGTGGGCCCAGAGTAATCTAAAAATGCAAAAATTAACCCCCCTCCCCTACATGATTATTAATAATTTGATTAAATATTAAATATAAGTGAGGGGCCAGGTTGTATGGTAAAGTCAAGTGGATGGCCACATCAGAACACGCCATCTTATTTCTTTTATTACATTTTAGTAATATTATATTATTTTCATCTATCTCTAATTTTAATATTCTTGGTAATTTCGAAGTAGATTCGTTCTTCTTGGAAAAAATCTAGAAATTATATTTCACTCAAGCTGTTATGCATAACTTTTATTACATGTCAGAAGAGTTATATTCATGCCTTTGGACATTTTAGCCAAGCGCTAAAAGCCAATAAGTCTTCGAGGCGAAACCAATCGGAGAACACGAATTAGTTTCATCTCGAAGAAGAGCCATTGGCCTGGTGGCTTTTTGGAACTTGGGTTCAATTTCCAAGGAGGGGATTAAAAACTTTTTAAATTGTATTAAAAAATTTCAATAAATAGAAGATAATCTCTTGATTTTTTCAAAGAACGAAAATTAATCGAATTTGGTTATTAATCAACATGACCTTCGTCACTTGGAAATCTTTCTATATATTTAATTAATAATAAAAATAATAAATAATAATAATCGGCTTGTGCGACGAAGCCGACGTAATTTTTTTTAATTTTAAGCCCCACTAATACCTCATGACAAATAAAATTTAATTTAAATTATTATATAATAGAAGGAATCGCAGGGAATTATATAAACAGCTTTTATCATGTGTGCCAGACGTTTTGTCAATTTGTTTTGACTTCCTTCAATGTAGAATGGTATTTCTTCAAGTAATAGATAAGAATTAATCGCTATTTTTTATTTTAAGTCGATTCCTCTATGTCTTAAGCAAAGGTAACAGATAAGAAAAAAAACAGCTGCTATGGTTACTTATAAAATTTCCTCACAAATTCTTAGCATTTTACAGAGAGAAGCCTATCCACTCTTATTAAAACAACGTTAAATGAGCTATATTAAACCGATCCAATCAATCAATTTTAAAGAATTTAAAATAGTATCATCTTACATTAGGGATAAGTACTTTAAAATATAATTTTACAAAAAACTTTATATAACCTTTTTGTGGTCCCTAAGGTACTTACTTAGGATTTAAATTTCATCGAAATTGGTTAAGTCATTTTCAAAATATTTAGAAAAAACTAAAAAAGTACTGAAATAAAGTATGAATGTTTGTTCGCCGATATGTACTAAAAACTAATCCCCGCTTCATTTTGTTAAAATAATCATAGGTTTTCATTTTCATATTAATCGGTTAAACAGTGTGGAAAAAATCGTGGACGAAATAAACGACTACATACATACATACATCCGCACAGACTAAATGAAAAAATCGCACTTTTTGGCCTCTCGGCGAGACCCCATGTAATTTTGGCAAAACCGTCACGTGCTAAAATTCAACCTAATTGAATACTACAATTTGTGACTTTAATTGAGTCCATGGGTTCCGTAGTCTTTACCTGAGAACCCTTTGAAGTCGCGCTTGCCGCGTGACCGATAACAATACTTTCCCCATGCTTCGCATTGGATAAAGTAAAAAACTACTAATTCCGAATAAAAGAATCTATTAGAACAGGGGTGTCCAACCCGCGGTCCAGCGCTAAGATAAATGCGGCCCGATACAAAATCGCAAACTTCTTAAAAACTTTGAAATTTATTATATCATTAAATAATTAATTGATTCTAATTTAGTTTGCCATGGCAACAACAATGTAATTATTATTATTGATATAGAAAATAAACAAACATATTCTTCGTTCAAACTAATATAGGTATGTACTTCATAATTTATTTATAATATCTTTAGTACGAGTTATATCATTTTTATAATACTTTTATGAATTAATTTAGTAATTTTTTATTTATTCAAAATAATAATAATAATAATAATAATGTAGCCAAGGTCATACATCAAGCACTGGCAAAGAGATATCGTCTAATAGAAGAAGAACAACCTTATTACAAATGTAGGCCTGAGACAGTAATCAGCAATGATCGAGGGCGAATTTTGTGTGACTGTGCCATCACGACTGATAGAGCAGTTTCAAGCAAATAGACCCGATATTGTCCTGTTTAATAAAAATAAAAAAAGGGCAATAATTATTCATGTTGCGGTTTCTTCAGATGACAAGCTTCTGTCAACAATCGCTGAAAAGAGAGGAAGTACCAAGCGCTGTCTGTCGAGCTGAAGGATATGTATAAGCTTCAGGGGGTGGAGATAGTCCCAGTGGTGGTGTCCGCGAATGGTCTGGTCACGAAGGATTGGAAGGTTGCAAAATCAAAAATTCAATTGGACGAAGGACACATGAGAACTTGTAAGAAGGCCGCATTGTTGGGAACTGCAAATATTGTTAGGAAATTTTTAAGTCTCCAATAAACCACCCAGTGCCATGCATGATTCGCATCCCTAAATTCCTTTGTAAATATTGTACATATAATTATCAACCTTTGTACATAAATTTTTGCCTTGGATAAATACCCCGGCAACTATGTAAAAAAGTAAAAGAAAAATAAACAAAATAATAATAATAATAATAATACGAGTTAGTTTATTTTATACTCTTAAATATTTTTTAACTATCTTTTGGAAATTGTTTTTTTTGAACATTTGAAAGTTAGAAAACTTTTTTTTTTTAATGCGAGTTGTTATTCTAAATTACTATATATAAAAGATAACATTACGGAAATGATGATATTCTTCTTTCTATTCACCTGGCAGCCACTTGAGCCATATTAAGTTTCGTCAGTGCTTCGTGAAGTTCCTGATTGAGTTGAGCAGCAACTTTTTGAACATCCGTTAGACGCTCGGAAGCATCAAAGAGCGCGTCCCCCTGCTGGTCCATTTCTCTCTGCAACACTGGAAAACAACACTAACATTTTGCTAATGATAAAAGAGAAATATCAATAAAATATTAATTTAATAGTGTATGTTATTTGAATAACATGATAAAATGAAGCTTTTGAGGGTGTATTCCTATCAGGAAAACGCTCGGCATCCATTTCAATGGCAGCCCCATAATACTTCTTCCACATTCACCGAATAAATTAAGACCATTTCAATTCTGTCTTAAAAAAAAGCTCCATTTTTATTATAGTAATACAATATAACTTATCTACTGGATTGACATGAGAAATAAGATTTTTTTAAACTCAAGAATTTTAAATATCTAAATCTGTGTACCTACGTATAATGAAGTTTTAATATCATTATAAACACTTATTTTCGTTGTTGTGACTTTTCGATTTAATAAATATTTATTTAATAATTAATTATTTGATCATTATTATTTGATAATTAAGTTGGATAATTGTTAAAATATTTTTTTTGAGATCTAATTGATTTAATTTTTTTTATTTGATGTCGTATAAAAATGGCTCCAATAAAAGTTGTTCAGTTTGTTTTTGTAGATTCAGAATTTGTAGAGAAACATATAGGTTTCTATTTAAAAATAATACCTACTTGAAAAGCTTGTTCTAGGTCTACAAACAATATCGTAGTTTAGTTTCCCCTTTGATATAAATAAACTTTTATTTGAAACTTTTTTTTATATAATGCACTGTTTTTGAGTTATAAGACTGTCTCAAGATAAAAAAAACTCACCCGGTATAATTTGTACTGAACGGTTCAGCTATACACACTTAGTGGCGTGGCCAGAAAATTTTCATGGGGGGGGGGGGGGGAGGGGTCAATCCACAAAGCAAAATATTTAGTGGGAATTTTTTTTTATTAAAACAAAAAGTCCAGTTAAATTGTGTTTTTGCCCGGAAAGTTTTGGGGTAGTTGTAATTTCTTCGACTTTTTATGTTTTTGGGTGTGCTGAATCCTAATCTGAGGTTTGCTAACAAAATTTCGTGACCGAACATTATCAAAAATGACAAAAAAATGTAAAAAATCTCATCATTTTTTGGCGGTTTTTTGTTTATAACTCGAAAACTATCAACTTTTAAGAGAACAATTTAAATGGACTAAAAAGGTACTTCAAGAAATTAAAACAGAATATAATTCTTTATTAAACATATGAAATATATTTTAGTAATTATGGTTAGTTTGCCATAAGAAACGGTTTGTCGTTGTCGTTACTCATTCCATGAGCCCTACCCTTGGGGGAGGGGGGGGGAGTTCTGACGCCCCCCCCGTGGCTTCGCCTCTGTACACACTAATACTTATCTAATACTTAAATATTTATACTTTACCATACAGGGTATGGTCAAGTATTGTAATCGTGCATGAAAAAAGTGGTTTTTTCCTTCTTTTTTTTCAAAATATCTCAAAAACGGAAGAAACTATTTCGATTAAAAAAATTGAGCGAAACAATGGCATTTCGCTCTACAAAAAAGCTCTAATAAGTGAACATCGGAAAAATTATATATTTCGAGATAATAATTGTTTTGTCAAAATGTCTGTTAGTTAGTCTGTGCGTTACCAAATTTTTGTGGACGAGCTAGCTCAAAAACTAGTGTGAATATCGAAACCAAATTTCACATGTAGTTTTGGTCCATTGAGATTAAGAGCTGATTAGATTTTGGTGCATATCGACACAAAATTAATGGGGGTGGAGGGGGGGGTTAAAAATTAAAAATCTAGGCTATTTGAGCAAACTCAACCAAATTTTGTATACATAATCAGTGGACCCCCAGAAGTCTAAAAATGCAAAAACTAACCGCCCAAAATGGGGGTGGAGGGTCAAAAAATGAAAATCTTGGACATTTACCAAACTCAACCAAATTTTGTATACATAATCAGGAGTTTAAAAATGCAAAAACTACCCCCCTCTCCCTACATGATTATAAATAATTTTATTATTTCCGTAACTACGTTAAACAGGTTTAAATATTGTGAAATTTAAAAGGACCCATGATGATCTAAAAAATAATAATTAATCTAAGTGAGGGGCCAGGTTGTATGGTAAAGTCAAGTGGATGGCCACACCAGAACACGTCAGCTTATTTTGATTTGATAAGCCGTTTTAGAGTTATTCAAGAAAAACTGGAACCCGGGCCCCCTCCGATATTTTGAGAGGAAACTTAGGGTAGTAATATTGGGGTACCAATAAAGGTATTCCAGCAATAAAATCTTTACCGGGAGATAATTCCTGTTAAAATCGTAATTTGTCTGGACTATATGTCCCATTTTGAGTGAACTAATCTTTGGCTATTAATGACATTAATGCTATAATATTAAGTACCTGGAGGCACCGAGTGATGCTCGGTAACTTTTTCCTTCAGTTAAAAGCTTTATTTAAATATTATTTTTAATTTAAAATTCTGATAAAAATGTATAGAATTCGCCCACTGTCCCCCCCCCCCCCCACCCACACACCTCCACCCCAGAAACCTCGCCCCTACCTCCGGATCCCCCACCACTGCACCTCACCTCCTGCAGTTGTTTTGATTCAACAACATGATTCATTTTTTTCATCCAATTGTTAATAAATAAAATCAAAATGTGTTATTTTTTCAGAAAATTGAGACCTGCTTATGCGAAAGATATTTTGAAATAAATTCTTGATTATTTTTTATTCTATTAAATAAATAAGCTTTCATTCTGAAACTTTTGGGTCCAGGCACGTTAAAAATTCGCATGAAGCTCACGAGGGGTGGGGGGTTATTAAGGGGCATGGGGGGGGGAATGTAACTTATGTACTAGGGAAATTGGGCTTTATATTATTACGTTAATCTTAGTTTAATCTGCTTCGCTATTTGTTGATGGGGTGGGTGTGTCCCTCAGTGTCTGATCCAAGTGGCGCGTCCCTAAAATGGAGAATGAAATTTGAGGTGATGAGTGAAGGATGTAGGGAAATGGGCTTCCTGGTACTAATACTATAAATAATGATATACAGACCAGCGGTTATGAGAGACAAGGAGATAGTTTTATTGATTGATTGTACAATGCACTCTGTATCTGTATTGCAAGCGAAGTCCTGGAGAGGAGCCTCGGTGTGTGTGTGCTCGTTGTATATTCCTTGTACTCGATGAATCAGCGCGTAGGTGTGTGTGTCGCGCCTCCGTGTGTGTAGATATGTGTATATGCAAGACAGTTGAGCTCTCCTATGCACTCCTTTACCTTGTGTGTATATTCAATTATAAGGCAGAAGTATATATATATAGAAGAAGTCTGTGTTCTCACTTCTACTCACTCTTGAAGTCATCCACTGCGGAACTTGACTATCGGTATATGTATTCGTATGCTGTGCAACTCCAATATCAATGTATGTTCACTATCTCTCTTCTCTGCAGTCAATCGCTGCGGAACTGGAATATAGATATAGGTATTTGTATGTGTATTCTGTGCACTTCGCTGGCAGTATATGCTCACTCGCTCGCCTCTCTGAAGTCAATCTTGAATATAAGTATATGTGTAGGTGTATTCAGAGCCACTTCTATGGCAGTGGATGCTCACTCGCTCGCCTCACTCATGTCAATGCTCTTCTCTGTTGTTAATCACTGGTCATTTGCTATGTTTTCCCAGAACTCATAAGTTTCCCTTGTTCGTTGACTAATAGATTGCCTTAATTAGACTTAATTATGAATAAAAATAAGAATTTAATTAATTATCAAAATAAACTCCTGTTCAACCCACAGGACCATTGCAAGCTAAAAGAAATTTTTATTTTTGACTAGGCTTGGTTCGATCACATATGTGTACCGCATTTTGTGTATAACTCCTAATTGACTGAAGATGGCCAAATAAAATTTAGGCCGAAACGTCTCATTAAAGGTGTTTTATTGAACCCAGTGATTCCATCTTTGGCTGATACCTCCTCCTTCATCTAGTATAAATAAGCTTCTTTATAAAAACAATTGTTAAACGTTTATTAATAATTCTAACGTTTATGGAGAACAAAATGTGTTAAAATCCACAATCATAATACTTCTTCAAGTCCTTTGAGAACAATGAATAGACCCAACCCATTGTCTGTCTGGGTACAAAAGTAGAAGGAAACTTTTTTCATCAAAATCGGTAGAGCCGTTTTCAAAATAGAATAAAGATACAAATATATAAACAATTTTTGTTCGTTTAATAAGAGTAGACATACTGTTGTTAAAAGGGCTTGGATCATAGTTTCCGTAACTACGTTAAACAGGTTTAAATATTGTGAAATTTAAAAGGACCCATGATGATCTAAAAAATAATAAATACTTATATATTTACTTGCTAGATTTGTCTCCAAACGATCTAGTTCTTCATCTCTTTCCTTAATAAGCCCGAGATTGAATATAAAGTCGGCCTTCAACTCGGCCAATTGTCTCCGTAATTGGCTTACTTCGGTGTCCTTTTCACGCAACTTCTCGCTAACTTCACGGAGACGATTTGCACACACCAGACGCCACTCGGAAGAAGAGGTTGAAGGTGTACTCATCGAGGAAGAATCAATGGTTTTATTTTAAGTAATTCTTTACTGTAAAAAACAAAAACAAATTAATAATAAATAATATAATATATAATATAAAATGAGGGGTCGGTAGCGCAATCGGTTAAATCACCAACTTTTCTAATCCGATTAGGAGAACATCAACCTAGACTTCACCAGTTTGATCCCAACAAGAAGCAAAGTGAATTTATTTGAAAATAATAAATAATCGGCCTCTTGGCTCCAGAAACTGACAATCTCTGGTTCTACAAACCCTCGCGTATGCGCAGGACAAAATTTCGTAACAAGCAACCAAGAATCGTGAGAGGCAACACAAGATTACCCCAGGTGGTAACCAATCCACCCACCCTCGAGTGACAACCGGGTATTCAGATTCTGGAGGACCCGGGCCATCACGAAATCAAGGAAGAAACAATGGAAGAATCACGCCAAAAAATCCATACATACCTGGGCACCTTTAACATCAACACACTCATCCGGCCAGGAAAATTACATAGCCTGACCATGGATGGAACTCGATAACACGTTCCGGGAAAAGATAGAGGGGTGGAAGGTCCTACCAGAAAGAGACATCAAGCTTTGCGTGATCCCAAGAGGTCCAAACGCAACAAATAAATAAAAAAATCAAAAATAATATAAAATATGATATAATTTATTGGGAAACTGAGAATTCCGATACGCTATCTGGTGGTTTAAATTGAGGTCGAACAGACCTAATCCAGCACCCCAAGTTACTTTTAATCCAACATGCAGGTCGCAATCTCTTTTGTCGATCATTACGCTGTTATCCCTAAGGTATTTTCTTCTTCTTCTCAATCGATTTGGGTCCTGTGTTTACTTAATGGTATTAACTATGAAGAAAAGCTCTATCTCTTTTCCTGTCGCCCCATGAGTGAAGAACATCGGCCACTGTGACCAAAGCCCGTACGTGCATTCGAACAGATAATACCACGTTGTTATCGACCTCCAACAGCCGAAACCCTGCAGACTCCAATTCCCCTACATGTACTATATAAGAATCAAACTCCACGTCTCCAAAATCAGAATATTCGTAGCTTCAGTACCATTGATGACCTACTACCTTCAAAGTCAATGAAGGTTGATTTACGTCATCTAAAAGGTACAACAATTAGAGAAATAAAACTAAAAGTAACTGCAGGGATCACTGTTCAAATAACCTCAATCGTTTGACCCTCCAAACTAGCCACTGTTGGGTAAAAAATTAAGCCACGCCCTTAACAAGGTACCCAATAGATATAGGGATTCATGGCCACCATATCATAAAGTGGGTCCCAGGGCTAGAATTTTTTGTGGGTCCCATAATAATAAAAAAAAAATTCTTACCAAAAACCGAGGGATGAACCGCGACCTAATATGCTGTATACCTACTTCCACTTGTACTTCCAAATATTTCCAAGTAATTCCAAATATTTCCAAGCACTTCCAAACATTTCCATCTACTTCCAAAGATTCCCAAGTACTTCCAAATATTTCCAAGTACTTCCAAATATTTTCAGGTACTTCCAAATATTTTCAAGTACTTCCAAAATACTTCCAAAAAGGTGTACATCTACTTCCAGTCGCGGATCACCCCTCGCCAAAAACTATCCTAAAAGAATATATTGTAATGCCAAAAGTTTTCGATCTCGATTTTTTTCGCGGAAATTCGCCTTGGAACATAACGTTGTTAACTCAAGAGTGGTTTAAGGGACCGTCCATAAATTACGTCACACGAATTTAAAGATTTTTAGTGTCACATTTTCATTGACCCCCCCCTGTATTGTGTCGTCACACTATCACTTTTATACCCTAGTACTTGGAACACCGATAGAGGGTGGAGGTGACAGTGGGGGAGACGTGAGGGGGGATTAACATATAGCTTTTAACTGAAGCAAAAAGTTAACGAGCATCGCTCGGTGGTCAGGAATTATATAACTGGAATTATATGACTGGAACTCGCTCCCACCCACCGTCTTCCCCGCGACTTTTAACCTTCAGATGTTTAAGACCCGTATCCACAGATACCTTCGACCCCTACCACCTATAAAAACCCTTCTTCTCCCCTTTTCACGATGGAGTGCCCAACCCAGGCCTTTAGGGGATGCACCTTTTTGGTGTAACTCCTTCTTTCATCAATTTCATTAAAAAAAAAATATATATAAATGTGTCTTTACTTACGATGTGATTTATTGATATTTTTTCAAATTAAAAACAGTTTTTTTGTGTTTTCCCGACAATTCAAAAATAAAAAAAAATAAAATAAAATAAAAATAAAAACAACAACAAAAATCTTGATATAATAACATAAGTTATATATAATTAAAATTAAAAAATTAGAAATTGACAAGAAATAAATTATCAAATTTTTTCTTTTTTAGAAAAAACAAAAACAAAAACAAAAACAAAAAAGAAGCCTACTATGTTACCAGGCCCGTGGAGAGCGCTCTTGCGGACCCTGGGGCAAAATCAAACCAACGGGCTGGGCTCCTTCAATACTGGGACAAATAAAGTACTTTCAATGTGTAAAATATTTTTTTGATAATTTTTTTACTTTACTATACAGGGTATGGTCAAGTATTGTAATCGTGCATGAAATAAAACCGACTTCAAAAAAATTAAATGCAACAAATAAAATACACTAAAAGGTATAAAATAATTATTATCTTATTTAGTTACAACTAAACGACGAAATATTAATGTAAAATTATTTTTTGAAGTCGGTGCCAAACATATACATTTTATGAATCGCACTAGACGGATCTTACTTAGTACGTTTGGCGGGTACGCTCGCTTATAGGTATAGTTTGTTTGGCACCTACTTCAAAAAGTGATTTCATGTTAATATTTAGTTGTAACTAAATAAGATAATAATTATTTTATACTTTTTTGCAGCGAAATTTTCTCTGGAGAGAGACGGACTGGTAGAAATTTTAATTGAATGTAATGGAAGGCAGCCCAGAGGTAGTGAGGAAAAAAAATTAACACATATAAAATAAGGTGTAATTTATTGGAATTCTTTTATCTCTTTTATTTTTAAAGTCTTCTGGCAGATCATACCTACTTTTTAACCGACTTCAAAAAAGGAGGAGTTTCTCTATTCGACTGAATTTTTTTTTGTGTCTATGTTACCTCATATCTCCGCCAATTGTGAAACGATTATGAAATTTTTTTGCATTGGGTTCGTCTAGCTTCCGATTGGTCCCGTTTTTTTCATTGGTGTTAGACCTTTTTTGTTAGGTTTGTTCAGGTCTAACTTCTTTGTTTATGAACCGATTTCGATGATTCTTTTTTTATTGGAAAGAGGGTATCTTAGGGATGACGCCATATTAATTTGGTCAAGTTCTGATGATATGATCACTATTAATAACATCACTAAAAAGAGAAAAATAAAAATAATTTAAAAAAAAATAAAATAAAACCTACTTCAAAAAATTAAATGCAACAAATAAAATAATAAGAACTTGAAAATAAAATAAATAAGGTATAAAATAATTATTATCTTATTTAGTTACAACTAAACGACGAAATATTAAGATGAAATTACTTTTTGAAGTCGGTGCCAAACATATACCTTTTATGAATCAAACTCGACGGATCTTACTTAGTACGTTTGGCGGGTACGCTCGCTTATTTTATTATCATTTTCTGATTCATTCGCCTCGACGCTTTCTCTTACGAGATGCATGCAAGGTATTATATTAAGTCACTATTAATAACATCACTAAAGAGAAAAATAAAAATAATTTTTATAAAAAAAATAAAACCGACTTCAAAAAACTTAAATGCAACAAATAAAATAATATAATAGCTCAAAAATCAAATAAAATCCACTAAAAGGTATAAAATAATTATCTTATTTAGTTACAACTAAACGACGAAATATTAACATGAAATCACTTTTTGAAGTCGGTGCCAAACATATACATTTTATGAATCGCACTCGACGGATCTTACTTAGTACGTTTGGCGGATACGCTCGCTTATAGGTATAGTTTGTTTGGCACCGACTTCAAAAAGTAATTTCATGTTAATATTTCGTCGTTTAGTTGTAACTAAATAAGATAATAATTATTTTATACCTTTTAGTGTAATTTATTTTATTTTTAAGTTATTATTATTTTATTTATTGCATTTAATTTTTTTGAAGTCGGTTTTATATTAAAAAAAAATAACAAAAAAAAACAACACTTTTCTTTTCATACACCCTGTATGGAAAAGTAAAAAACTTATCTTTCTCCCATTAAACATATTTATTTAATCCTCTTAACTTTATATATATATAAGTATATTCAAAAAAAAAACTTTTTAAATCAACTGCGTATTTCAAAGTAAATTTTGAACTTTGAAAAAACTTTCATTCAGGCAATAATTATTGAATAAATTCATTCGTAATTAATTATTGGAGAGGGAAAATAATTACAAATGCCCTTTTATAATACCTATATACTGATAAATAAGCAGTTTAGTTAAATGATAAAGGTTTCGAAGGTTGCCGATATAGTTAATAATCATGGAGACAAAACACCCATTTCAAATCCATTTAAAAATTTTCAGAATTCTTGGATTTTTAGCCTATGAAAAAAATAAAATTTTGGATATAATACATGCGGTATCAGAATGATTTTTTTCCCATTTTAATTCACTTCTTTTTGCTTGTCTTATATTAATTATAATTGTTTTTTTTGTTTTTGTTTTTTTCAGACGTTTACTCTCAGTGGATTTTTTATATGGGGACCTTGTATTTTTATACAATCATTTTTAGTTGAGGATAGTCAATTGGCAATCATCAGTCTTACACTTACAGTCACTTTCACGCATTGTGGCCTAAAGGTAAATTACTCATCATTATTTTTATTTAATCTACTCTTATTAAGAGCCCCCGCAGACTGCAGACTTTTTATCGGCCGATAGTTTGGTCGGCTTCTTAATCAGTATGGAGAGGAATGCATATACACACACTACAGCGATTCAGTATCGGCCGATAAAAAAGTTTGATGGGCTACCGATTACATTCAAACTAATCATTCAGCCAACTATCGGCCGACTGTTTAATCAGTATTGGCGCATACACGCCTGCGCATACATGACGATTGTTTAGTCGGCCGATGAAGTTGTTGTTTGTATGTTTCTCTGTCTCTATTTGTATCCTCCTTCGCTATTGCTGGTCCAATTAGCTTGACAAGTTCATTGAAGCTGGTAATGCTCATACGATAATAGGCGAACATTTTCTCAGGTAATCAAGTAATTTGGAATGCATAGTGCAAAATTTTCCCTCAACTAATCTATCACTGAGAATGGGATGCACCCAATACGCTCGGAATCTCTTCTTGATTTTTCTCCTCCGGAGTAATGATGAGAGCAATAATTTTTCTGGACAATATTTTCATTGTGCGACCGCTTCAACAGTCAGTTACAAACTAGTTCGAGAATAGTCGGCCGGCTGTTGGATAGTCTGCGCCCTGTTCACCAACCAAACTGTTTAGTTGGCTCGGTGTGCACACTTTCAGCCCAACCCGACTAAACAATCGGCCGATAAAAAGTCTGCAGTCTGCGGGGGCCCTAAACGAGCAAAAATTGTATATTTATTTGTTTGTATATTTATTTTGTATCTTGGTTATATTTTGAAAACGACTCTACCGATTTTGATGAGATTCACGGGTTAGGGGTTTTGGAGGTGACAATTTGATCTGTCACGGTCTCATTTTCGACAAAATTGTTTTTGTTGGGTTTTTCGTAATCAAATTAATTATTCTTAGTGAACAAATCCCATTCTTAGGGTTTTTAAAAAAGGTTTCCCTTTTCCTTTTGTACCCAGGCAGACAATTGGGTTGCCTTATTTCATTGTTTTAAAAGGCCTAGAAGAAGTATTGTGTTTAGTGGTTTGTTTGTTCTCACTAAACGTTAGAATTATTAATAAACGTTTTATAATTGTTTTTATAAAGAGCCTTATTTATTTAATAGAATAAAAAATAATCAAGAATTTATTTAAAAATATCTTTCAAGCAGGTCTCAATTTTCTGAAAAAATAACACAGTGGTCGAATACATTATATATATTTGTATTTTTTTAATTTGAAAACGGCTTTCAAATAAAATTCGACCTTTTTATCAGAATTTTAAATTAAAAAATAATATTAAAATAAAGCTTTTAACTCAAGGAAGAAGTTACCGAGCATCACTCGGTGCCTCCAGGTACTTTCTTTTAAGTGTCGACCTCCTGGTCTAACATTTAAACTAAAAAAACGGTCTCCAACAAGGGGACTGTGCACCAGTATTATTTAACATTTACATCAGTGGCATCTGGAACTTATTTGGATTGAACACCGACCCAAACAAGAGCGTTCTGGCTTTTTGCGGACGATCTAATCTACTCTTATTAAACTAGCAAAAATTGTTTATATATTTGTTTGTATCATTTTTCTACTTTTAAAAGCGACTCTACCGATTTTAATGAAACCAACTCTATTAACAAGTTTTCAGGATGAGAAAACGATCTGGCTAGGTCTGGACCTCGACAAAATTTCATCTTAATTGATCTTTTCTTAATTAAAGTAATTATTTATAGATAAAAATCTCAATAAAAAGTTTGTTTACATTTTTTTCAATTATCTTTTATTTATTAATTGGTTTTTTAATTTTTAAAACCCACTAATAGGTTATAGCAAATATTAATATATATATTAAAATTAAACAATTTAATTGATTGGAGGTATGGATTTGGAGAGAATAATGGAATTGAGATAATTATCGGAAATGAGGTTTTTTATTTAATTAGTTTTTTCCTCTTATTAAAAACAAGGACTAAAAGATGATCAAGGACACTCGATGGTGGAGAAGTAATCTCCGGAATCGAAGCTCAAAATACAATATATGCATAAATTCATGTAAAATAATTGGTTTAATAAAATTTATAAAAAAAAAAGAATTTAATTGATTATAAATTCGAATATTAAATCCCACAAAGCCAAGTAGACCCAGGTTCGAATCCGACTCGAGGCATCCGGCTAAAATCTGACCCCAGGGGTAGGGACAAATTTAAATAAAATAAATAGTATCGTAAATGGCTTATGGCTAGAAAGGCCGAAAAGCCAAAAAAATCCCACAATGAGTTAATAAGAAATATGATTATATATTAGAATTTGCCAATTTAATTGATTATTATAAAACTCGATAAATTGTTACTTTAATTAAAAAAAATAATTATACTGAATTTATTTATATAGCTATATATAGATAATCTGTGGGCCACTAGAAAATTAGAAATGCAAAAACTGAGGGTGGGGGTGGGTGGTGCAGGAGGTGGGGTGTGGGGTTGGTGGAGTGGCGGGTTCGGGTTCCAGGGGGCCATGGCGGGGGTGCGGTGCGCGGGGGCGGTACGCGTGGTGGTTATCGAGGGGGCGTGGCGAGGGTGCGGTGTGCGGGTGCGGCATGGGGCGGGGGTCCAGGGGAGTAGCAGGGCTGTGTATGAGGGTGGAGTGACGGGGTGTTTTTTATCAGAATTTTAAATTAAAAATAATATTACTATATAATTTTTAACTGAAGCACAAAAGTTGCCGACCATCGCTCGGTGGCTCCAGCTTCTTGTCTATATAGCTGGAAAAAAACCAAGCGAAATAGAAAAACAATTAGAAACAATAGTTAACAAAATTTACTCTTGCATGGAAACTCACAATTAATATAAACAAATGCGTAACAATTCTCTTCAGGCCACCTCTTATAAATACAAATCGCGATACCAACAAAAAAAAACTGGAAAAACTTCCAAATCAAAATTAACTGGTACCATGCTCTATACAAAATTTGGTTGAGTTTGGTCCAAATGGCTAGAATTTTTATTTTTGACCCCCACCTCCCCATATTTAGTGTTTATTTTCAAAAAAAAATTTAAGTAAAAATTTCAAAAATTACATCCTCTACAACTTTGCTTCTAATGGAATTTGACGTAGAGTAATTGAAAAGTTTTTGTTTTGCCGAGAGTAGCAGAGTTGTTGATTCACAAAGAGAAACAAAGAGGTTGTCCTCTGCTTGATGCAAATAAACATACACACATATATATCGAGATGATATATCTGTATATATATTATTTATTTGTTTGAGAGTATAGTTTCGAAGACTTGGTCTTCATCATCAGTCTTTCTTCAATTATAAATGTTTTTCATGGAGTCAATATCATATGGATATTGAAAACTTGGTGTTCTTTCGTCACTGCTGGAGGGCTAGGAACTAACTCGATATATATGTGTGTATGTTTATTTGCATCAAGCAGAGGACAACCTCTTTGTTTCTCTTTGTGACGTAGAGTAAACAGTTTAGAGGTTATTTGATTCGAATTCGTAGCAAATAATCTAAATGAACATGACGAGAGTTTTCACTAAGTCGTTGTGCCAAACGCGTTTTTACTGAAATTCATTTTTGACATCAGTAAAAACTAATTGCCACAAAGGTATTCAATAAAACGCGTACTAACTTGTAAGAATTCGTTCTTACTAAAAACCGCTTTTTACTGCTACATATATACTAGCTGCGAAGCCCGCTTTCGTCGGGCATCTTGCTGTGCCATGGGTCTACGCAATTTCAATGTCCTAATTTTGAACTATTAGTGGGTTTTAAAATTAATCAACTGGTCTATATACACAATACGACTTTCACATTAGTTTCTCCTTTATTTGAAATCATCAATCACCAATATTCTTCGTTCAAATTACTTCAATTTGTATTTCCCCAAGCCGTTTTTAGAAAACCGGAAAAAATACAAAATTGCAAAATACCAAAAATCTTCAAGTAAACATGATACTTCCGGTTCTTTGATTTTATCCAAAATATTGAGGTACTTCTTCTAGCTTTTCGATTGCTCAAGTTACAAATCCCAAAGTTCTGCGAATTAACGTAGACAAAATATGAACCATTAAAATATATATTTTACGACACTCCTAATTTTAACCCCCTTCCTTTATTTCAATCGGATTAAAATTTATACGCGAATAATAGCTCATGACATTTGATAGGTCCACCAATTAAAAAAAAATCGATCGAGCCCTTTTTGAGAAAATCACAAAAAACGAAAGATCTTTAATGTAAATGTCCACTTCCGGTGTTCCGATTTCACTGAAAAGCTTGTTATACTCCTTCTAGCTTATATCGAGCTTAAGTTTCGAATTTCCTAGCTTTGAGACTTATGGTTGTGAAACCTCCGTGGCTACAAACATACCTACACATGGACCAATGGATTTTTGGCCTTCTTTCAATTTACGATTATTTTCAAATCATAAATATTGTTTTTAACCGACTTCAAAAAAGGAGGAGGTTTTCTATTCGACTGAATTTTTTTATTTTTTGTGTCTATGTTACCTCATATCTCCGCCAATTGTGAACCGATTTTGATGGGTTTTTTGCATTGGGTTCAGTCTATCTTCCGATTGGTCCCGTTTTTTTCATTGGTATTAGATCTTTTTTGTTACGTTTGTTCAGGCCTAACTTCTTTGTTTATGAACCGATTTTGATGATTCTTTTTTTATTAGAAAGGGGGTATCTTAGGGATGGTGCCATATTAATTTGGTCAAGTTCTGATGATATGATCAACGACGAAATAACGTAAATCTTCAATTCTTATGAGCAAATAATCGAAATTATAATAAATAAAATCTTTTATAAAAAAATCTTAAAACATTCATTTAAAACCCGCAAACGTTTCGAGAGAATTTCTATATTTATGAATTGAATTTTATTATCATTTTCTGATTCATTCGCTCGACGCTTTCTCTTATAAGATGCATGCAAGGTATTATATTAAGTCACTATTAATAACATCACTAAAAAGAGAAAAATAAAAATAATTTTTATAAAAAAAAAAATAAAACCGATTTCAAAAAATTAAATGCAACAAATAAAATAATAAAACTTAAAAATAAAATAAAATACACTAAAAATGGTATAAAATAATTATCTTATTTAGTTACAACTAAACGACGAAATATTAGCATGAAATCTCTTTTTGAAGTCGGTGCCAAACATATACATTTTATGAATCGCACTCGACGGATCTTAGTACGTTTGGCAGGTACGCTCGCTTATAGGTATAGTTTCTTTGGCACCGACTTCAAAAAGTAATTTCATGTTAATATTTCGTCGTTTAGTTGTAACTAAATTATATAATTATTTTATACCGTTTAGTGTATTTTTTTATTTTTAAGTCGGTTTTTATTTTTTTTATAAAAATTATTTGTCTTTATAACAATTTTTTTCAGGGATTAATGGTACTCAGAAAAAGAGAAAATATTCGAAAAATCCTTGAAAAGTATGATTATATCTCTAAACATTTCGGGAAATATTACGACAAAGAAATAAGCGATATTTTAAATGGTAATATTGTGTCATTGAGAAAACGGACCATCTTTTATCTCTGTATGTGTTATATGACCTCAATTCCTTGGATTCTCAAAGGCTTAATGAAGGTAAAGATATATTATTAACAATAATTCTAAATATATACAAATATTGTTCGGAAAGTAATTTCGTTTTTTTTTGTGGAAATGAAAGACAGTTTTCGTATAATAAACAAATACTTTATTAAATTATATATTGGCCGTTCTGGTCCAACACCTTTTGCCATCTTTCTGGTAGTAGCATACTTCCACGCTCATAAAATTTTTGGTCTTTGCTGGCAAAAAACTGATCGAGGTGGTTTTTGACAGCCTCATTTGAGGTGAAGGTTTTACCGTCTAAAAATTTTTGGAGTGACCGGAACAAATAATAATCCGATGGTGCCAGGTCTGGAGAATATGGTGGGTGTGGCATTGAATCCCATTCAAGCTGTAAAAGCTTTTGGCTAGTGACCAAACTTGTGTGAGGTCTCGCGTTGGCTTGGTGAAACACTACAACCTTTCCTGTTGATTAGTTCTGGCCTTTTCTATTGAAGTGCATCATTCAGTTTGTCCAGCTGATGACAGTAGACTTCCAAATTAATCGTTGTGTTATCCGGTAAAAGCTCAAAAAAAAAAAAACGATTCCTTTAAAATCCCACCAAACAGACAGCATCAACTTTTTTTTGGTGAATATCGGCTTTGGAAATGGTTTGAGCCGGTTCATCTTTTTTGCTCCATGACCTCTTGCGATTGACGTCGTTGTATAAAACCCATTTTTCGTCCCCAGTGATGATGCGCTTCAAAAACGGATCATTTTCGTGACGTTTGAGAAGCGAATCTCAGACGTCAATGCGGCGACACAGATTTCTCTCTGTGAGAACATGGGGAACCCATACATCGAGCTTCGAGGATAATCCCAGGCCTTTCAAGTGGTCATAAACTGTTGAATTTGATAAATTTAACTTCAATCCGATCTCACGTGTTGTTATTCGCCGGTTCGCATCAACTAATGCCTTTATCGCGTCTTTATCAGCTTCAACCGGCCTTCCCGAACGTGGTGCATCTTCGACATCAAAATTAGCCAACCAGTTCTGTCACTGGCGTACTGTCAACACACCTTCTCCATACACATCGGTCAATTTCTTTCTGGCTTGAACAACATTTTTACCCTTTCTGTAGTAAAACAGTAAGATATGTCGAAAATGCTGCTTATCACTCTCCATATTTAAAAGGGCACCAACCACAAACTAGAAGAATAGAATTAATTATAATTTTTCACACATAAGCCTTGCTATATGAGCTCTCAAAGCATATAAAAATTATACGGCTTAAGTATGAAGTTGGGCGTAAAAAAATACAATTAAATCCTCTGTTGGGAAAAAACGAAATTACTTTTCGAACAACCTTATATATTAGTTGTTTTATATATTAAGTATTTACTAAAACGAAATAGCTACTCTGGAAACAAGTGTATCGAATCTGTTTGAAATAAAATACCACACCACCTAAAAGATCCATTTTTTAAATATTATTTAAATCTAATTTCAATTTTTTACATAACTATCTATATCTACTCTTATTAGAGCTAAAAATTGTGCGATCTGGCCAGTCGACAAATTTCATCTTAATTGATCTTTCCTTAATTAAAGTAATTATTGAAAGATGAAAATCTCAATAAAAAAGTTTGTTTACATTTTTTTCAATTATCTTTTATTTTTAATTGGTTTTTTAATTTTAAAACCCACTAATAGGTTATAACAAATATTAATATATTATATTAAAATTAGGAATTTTTTGTTTGTTTTTAATTAACAGGTGTCTAAATCATAACATTACAGGTGTGTTTACAAATAAAGTGGTTCAAGTGGCTTTTTTTATATAACTTGGAAACAAATCTTATTTAATTTTATGTTTTTATTTCAGATCCTATACGATTATTTTTTTAAATATTATTTTCTTATTTATTTTTTATAATGTTTATCAATATGAACGAATGTGGGCAAATTGGTGTACGAGTAAACAAATATACACATAATATATATGTGGACCATTAGAAAGCTTGAAATGCAAAAACTGGGTGCGGGGTGGGGTGGATGTGGGAGTTGCATGATGTGGGGTGCAGTTGTGGGAGATCCGGGGGTGGGAGGCGCGGTTGGGGTGGGGTGAATTGGTGGGAGGCGAGGTGTGTGGTTTCGGGAGGGAGGGGGGAGGTTACCGTGCATCGCTCGGTGGCTCCAGGTACTATTATTCTAAATCATAAACCTTACTACTAAAAGGTGTTAATTTTATTTATTTGCAATTTTACCCACTAGGATGCAGATGATACGGTTTTGGCACGTCAAAAAATTGAAATTCCTGGATTTCGAAGAGCCTTTGGTGCTGAAGCTTGGTATCCTTTTGTCATTGATAAATACTACAAATTTATTGCCCTTCAATTGCATCAGGTAAATATAAACTTACGAGCTTCGAGAGCGTACCGAATTATTGAAAATTATTTTTTAATTATAAGAGAGGGCGCAGGTGTATGGTAAAGTTACATGGATTGCTATATCAGTTTATTTTTTTGATGAATGTGGGATAAATATATTGGCGAAAATTATGATAGGCGTGATATCTCTTCGAGATATACCGGGTGAGTTTTTATCTTGAGACAGTCTTATAACTCAAAAACAATGCATTTCAAATAAAAGTTTATTTATATCAAGGGGGAAACTAAATTACGCTATTGTTTGTTGACTGAGAACAAGCTTTCATGGGTATTTTGAGGTCAACTTCTGTTTTTTAAATAGAAACCTATATGTTTCTGTACATATTCTGAATCTACAAAACAAACTGAACAACTTTTACTAAAACTATTTTTTATACGTCATCAAATAATAAAAAATATTAAATCAATTAGATCTCAAAAAAAATTCTAATAATTATTTTTAACAATTATTCAACTTAATTATCAAATAATAATAATCAAATAATTAATTATTAAATCGAAAAGTCACAACAATGAAAATAAGTGTTTATAATGAAATGAAAAAAACTTCATTATATACACAGATTTAAGAAATTATTTTCTACTTAATAGAACTAGTTAAAATTCTTGAGTTTAAAAAAGTTTATTTATCGTGTCAATCCAGTAGATAGTTATATTGTATTACCATAATAAAAATGGAGCATTTTTTGTTGAAGGCAGAATTTAAATTGTTTTAATTTATGCGGTAAATGTGGAAGACTTGTTATGGGGCTGTCATTGAAATGAATGCCGAGCGTTTTCCTAGTAGGAATACACGCTCCCAAGCTTTATTTCATCGAGTTATAAATCTGTTAAAAAAAAAACAAGAAATATAAAGGTTATGAAGAAGCTGAAACAGACCAAAATAAAGGAATTAGAACTGGAATTCATCCAGAAGACTTGAAATACACTCACATACTCTGGAATGTCTCAGAACAGTGTCGTAAAATTATTAAATTACTAATTATTATTAAATTATTTATTTAATAATTAAATATTTGATCATTATTATTTGATAATTAAGTCGAATAATTGTTAAGAATAATAAATATTTGGATTTTTTTTGAGATATAATTGATTTAATATTTTTTATTATTTGATGTCGTATAAAAAATAGTTTTAATAAAAGTTGTTTAGTTTTTTTTGTAGATTCAGAATATGTACAGAAACATATAGGTTTCTATTTAAAAAACAGAAGTTGACCTCAAAATACCCTTGAAAGCTTGTTCTAGGTCGACAAACAATAGCGTAGTTTAGTTTGCTCTCTGATATAAATAAACTTTCATTTGAAACTTTTTTTCATATAATGCACTGTTTTTGAGTTATAAGATTGTCACAAGTTAAAAACTCACCTGGTAGTACGTTGTTCCCTCCATGTGGAAGAAATTGAAACTAACGCAATCGAGTTACTTACCTCCTAGTTCTAGAACTCTGGGTGGGTGTCGGCCTTAGACCATGAAATATATAGACACGCCCTTGTGTCGATTTGGTGTGGCCAACATCACCTAGAGAACGTGACGTCATCTGTAGGTAGGAACACCCAGAAATAGCATGGCCACTATAGGAATTATTATACATTGAGATACATTTATCGTACATAGTTTAGATTATTTATTTTGGATTCCAATAATCGCAAATTAATATTAAATTAATATACCAAAATATTTATGCGAGAACGTGACGTCATCTGTAGGCGATGTTTGCCTCACTTCACTCTGTGTGGAGAGTAGTAGACAGCGTGTCTATATATTTCATGGTCTAAGCCTTAGACTCTAAGGTCTCGGCTACACGAACGATTCCTATCCACTCGTTCCGATCTTGCGAAATATTTTCGATCTTTGTGGAAACTCCGATGACTGATAAATCCCGGACGACTCTGTCCTTCCAACGGAGTCTAGTACGCCCTAGAGGTCTTCTTCCATTAAGTGTTTTCATCCAGACTTTTTTGATACAGCGATGTTCTTCTGATCTTAACACATGCCCAACCAACTGAAGTCGCCTGACTTTAATGAGCCGGACAATGTCTAGTTGATTTTATAAGCCATAGAGCTCCAGATTGGACCGAATTTTGTATATGTCCGCTGTCATGTCGAAAGTTGATCCAAAGATTGCTCTGAGTATTTTTCTCAAATCTCAAAAGAGATTCCTCGTAATGCATTGCCAATGGCCAAGTCTAGCATCCATACATGGCAACGGGACGGATGATGGTTGTATATACAAAAATCTTGCATGTACGGTTTAGCACTTTTGAACTAAGAAGATCGCGGAGGGAATAAAAACAGGCGTTTTGGATTCTGGCCCTAACATCAACTGACGTAGTACCTTGTGCTGAGACCAACGATCCCAGATACTTAAATTCCCTCACTTCCTCAAACACATAAGAACTTACTACAATGTTTTTAAGATTTCTTCTAGGTCTTCGGGACATGTGCATATATTTTGTTTTTGTTTCATTGATCCAAAGTCCCATGTTTTGCGCTTCATTTTCCAGATTTTCAAAGGTTCTCTTAATAGTCAAGATGTTCTGACCAATGACATCAATATCGTCCGGATATGCAAGGACCAGTTTTGTTCCCACAAAACTAAAATTTTTAGAATTAAGTCGGGTGGTTCGAATGCATTTCTCTAGAGCACTCTTGAACAAAAGCGGCGACAGTGCATCTCCTTGCTTCAATCCATTGTTTATAGAAAAACTATCGGTAAGGAAACAATCTATCTTAACTCTGGCATTTGATTCTTCGGTGCACATTTTTGATAGTCTTATTAGCTTGACAGAAATACCGAATTCTGACATAGCTTGACATTAATTATTGAGTCATATGCCTGTTTAAAGTCGACTAACAGCTGGTGAAGTTCCTGGTTAAACTCCCATAATTTCTCCACCAATTGACGAATTGTAAAATTTTGATCGATTGTAGACCTATTTCGTCAATCGAGTTGCTGTCACAAATGTCATTTGCACAATTAAAGAATAAATAAACATTGGTTTTTGTTTATATGTCAGTTAAACCGTTAAAATGTGTAACAACCCATTTTCGCACATTGTTGAACAAAGAATCAAATTTAGAGGTATGTTTTTTTTATGCATAGTAGAGTTAAAAAATCTTAAACCTGAACTTTTTCAAAAATTATTAATTTAATAACTTAAAAATAGGAAAGAGATTAACCAGTCAAGCCAAATATAGAATAGATTTCGTAAAAATTAGTTTATTTTTCATATTTAAAGAGAAGTTGGCTTAAGCCGGGATTATCTAAAGTCATTCGTGGTATATGAGCTTTAAGGCCCAGTTCTGAATATAGTCAGGGGAATGAGATTAGCCAGGGTCCAAACACCCTCATATAACAAAATAGAACAGTATGATTGGCGATGGACCTTAGAAGGGATAGAAAACGGACAATCATATGAAACGTCGTCTCCACCCACCACGACGACACGATCGGAAAGGCATAAAAAGACTGACACGAAGAAATATTTCTCTCTATTATTTTATCCAGCGCTTACCTTACATCTCTGTATTATACCTCTACCTATTATTCTATTACTCTCTATTACTTTACCCAGCGCTATTACGCTATCCGCTATATTATACACTCTCTCTATTACTCGATCTCACGAGTATATTTCTTCTTCCTGGAGTCGTTTTTGCGGGCATTTTCATTCATCAACTTGCTAGCCCCTCCATTGGCACTTCTATCATTAGCACGATAGCTAATTGAATAGCACGGACAAGAATATCTGTCCGGCTCTCGTGAAGACATCACGGAAGATTATCAAAAAGGCGAGACTCCAGGCCCGTTACACACTCTTCGACGTGGCAGTCTACGGAACCTGAGCGAGAGGGAGTGCGGCACAGCTAGCGCTGTTGAAGTATTTGAACCAGTCAGCACACTTCAAGAGCAAACGTAATCAATCATAATTTCTTTGAACGATCTCCGTTCACCCTTTAAAGCCATCAAATCATTTAATTCTTTCTGACTGTTAAATTCACCAAGGACCTCAATAAATCATATATTATACATTGAATTCTTGATTATCTTTCACTGTTAAGAAAATTCTCCCCATTCTCCTTTGCAGCTAGAATTTATTTAAGTATTTTTATTTTATTTTTGCCTATTTAGAATTATTTTTTTTATTTTTTTTTAAATTCATTGCATCAGATTAACTTCAGTAACGTAGAATTTGAACATAAGAGTAAATTCAGTAGTTTATCAAACTAGTACAACGAGATACACTGAGTTACACCACCACCACCACGTCTATAAAGGTTAGTATTCTCACACTCAGGAATATTCCCCTTAAACGTCCCCTTACCAAACTAATTTCCAGACCCCTCCAACCACATACCCTCCCTAACCCCATTGCATGGTGGAGGTTTCGCTGGGATTACATATCCCTCCAACCACCAACCCTCCTTGACCCAATTGAACCCCTGGAACCCCACCCCACGAACCACACCCTCAACCCCAACCCCGACCCTACACCAATACCCCTTGGACCTCACCCCGTGTCCTACACCCCGCCCCACACTACCATACCACCCCGTGCTTACCCCCGCACCCCCACCCGTGACTCTGGATCGTCACCTGAACAACCCCGCCCTCCAATTTCCTTACCCCTCCAACCACATACCCTCCCTAACCCCATTGCACCGTAATGATTCAGCTGTCAGAAGATCCAATTGTGCTAGTTCAAACTTTCACCACCAGTCGGTGTATCTACCAATAGAATTAATAATGACAAGTAATATAATAGCGAATTCACCCTTACTGAGATCTATTGTCAGAAAGTTATTGTGGAAACAAAATCTATTCTCCCATTAGAATAATTCATTTACTTCCCTTGTTAAATAGCGCCTCTGATTTTCGCCAATATTAAAACATTTAAAACAAACTGAGTTATGGTAATGTCCTCATTTCCACATCGTTTTGAATAGGGAAATGAGCTTGTTTGAAATTTTATTGATCGTTTATGTTACATTTTATATAAAAGACAACTTATAAATTTATAACTCCTGTTCAAAATCAAATTTCAGATTTAAGTAAATATATTCATAAACCTGTTGCGAAGCCTGCCTTTGGCGGACATCTTGCTGGCTAGCATGGCCCCCACATGACATTTTAGCCCCGGGACCCAAAAGCTGAAGCGGGTTCCTTTCATATTATTATCGAATAAGAATGTGTTCCATTCCGGCCCCGGGACACACAGGAATTGGACCCCCCTTTTGGGGCCTCGCTGGCTAGGACCGTCTTTGAAAATTTTAGATTTTAAATTATTTTTAAACTCTCATGTATTTATTTAACACATTCCTTAACCACGGCCAATCACTGACCTCCATTCGATCTCTTTATCCCAGGGTCGCCAACACCAAAATTTTTTCTCCATTAAGAGTGATACCAAAAATTCCCTAAAAAGGCCAAAATTTAGGAACAAAATCCCTAAACTGATATTTTGTAAAATGTAGGGTATTTCCAGGATCGCCAACACCAAAATTTTTCTCCCTAAGAGTGATGCCAAAAAATCCCTTAAAAATGCTAAAATTTAGGAACAAAATCCATAAACTGATATTTTATAAAATCTAGGGTATTTCCAAGGTCGCCAACACCAAATTTTTTCTCCCCTAAGAGTGATGCCAAAAAATCCCTTATAAAGGCCAAAATTTAAGAACAAAATCCCTAAACTGATATTTTGTAAAATGTAGGGTATTTCCAGGATCGCCAACACCAAAATTCTTTCTCCCCTAAGAGTGATGCCAAAAAATCCCTTAAAAATGCTAAAATTTAGGAACAAAATCCATAAACTGATATTTTATAAAATCTAGGGTATTTCCAAGGTCTCCAACACCAAATTTTTCTCCCCTAAGAGTGATGCCAAAAAATCCCTTATAAAGGCCAAAATTTAAGAACAAAAGCCCTAAACTGATATTTTGTAAAATGCAAGCTATTTCCAGTGTTGCCAACACTTAAATTTTTCCCCCTAAGAGTGATGTCAAATGCCAAAACCGCCTAAAAAATACTAAATTAAACAAAAATAAAGTTAAAAAACCTTAAACTGACATTTCGTAAAATATAGTTTTTTTTGGTTTAAAATATAGATAAATAAATTAATGTAATTCGAATAAAAATGATACAGAAAGTATTAGACATCCGAAAACTTATAATATATAAATAAAATAATATAATTTAAAATTAAATATTTAAAAAGTAAAAATTTGAAAAAATGCATTTAAAGCTTATTTTACCCCTAAAAAAACCCCTGAAACCCCCCCCCAAGTTGGTGACCATGCTTTAGCCAATAAGAGAAATCACGCCGACGTCGCCATCGAAAGCCGATTATTATTATTAATTAAAGATATAATTTTAAATCAAATATTTTGCAGTTTCTTACAGGCTCTATTATATTGTCCGTAACTTATGCTACAGTGGATTGCTTTGTTGTTGCACTAAATGAGTATTTAGGTTCGCATTTTCAAGTACTTGGAAAGATTTTAGAGAGTATCAAAAAGAGTTCCGATCAAGAAATGAAGAAAAAACTGGTGGACTGTATCCGATATCATCGTATACTATTCGAGTAATTAATTCATTAACCATTATTATTATTGTTCAGTTCCATAATCGGTATTAGATGTAACAAATCAGAGAAAAAAGAAACAATTGAACACAGTGTTAAATCAAACTACCAATTTCAACGTTTCGCCAATTTATTGTGACTTCATCAGGCTCTTGATCAAATTTTTCAAAGGTGTCGGTTAGTTTGTCTGGTTCCATTGCTATTCTAAGCTATCAGGGTAGTTCTGATTTTGTGAATATATATGTTTTTTGGGGTGCTGAATCCAAATCTGAGGTCTGCCACCAAAATTTCGTGACGCAACATTGTAGAAAATGCAAAAAAGTGAAAATTTCCATTTTTTGGCAGTTTTTTGCTTATAACTCAAAAACTATCAACTTTTCGTAAATAACCTTCCTAATCAAAATAAAAGTTCATAAGATTTTCTACAAATTTTAGCAGTTAGGTTTTTTTCTCCGACCAACCGTTCGGGCTCAAGCGCAAAATCCAAGTTTTCGACTTCGGCAGCCCCAAAAACTCGCACTTTTTTCGATATTTTCCCATTTTGACGAAGCATGTTTTCGGCAGAGACCACTCTATACATTTTTAAACTAGATTAAAAACTGTAATTTTATCAAAAAATCTCATTTTTTCCTTCATAAAAAGAAAACCACTCATTCTAGAAACTTGATTATTGTCTCATTCTCTAGGAAATTTTATTTACTTGAACGTATACTTGGACTACTTTTTTGATATAAGTCTTAGATTTATAGATATCCAGCATTTTCCATAACACTTCTCAGGATTCGGATCATATCCTGTCATGAAAAATTCTGGATATCACGAAATTCTGGAGGGAGACTTCAGATTTGGATCCAGCGCCCCAAAAAACATACCATATATATGCAAAAAAATCTGAGCTATTTTCCCCAAAGCCGCCAATTTGAGCACAATTTGACTGAATTATAACTGGCAAGGAAAAAATTAAATGACAAAGTGTTTTGAAAAATTTGATCAAGATCCTGATGAAGCCATAATAAATTGGAGAAACGTTTAAATTGGTCGTATGATTTAACACGGTGTTAAATTGTTTCCTTTTTTTCCTCTGATTTGTTACATCCACTAACATTATTTTTGATATTTTCATTACAATACTAAAAAAATAATTCACATTTTTTTAGATTGGTTAAAGATGTTGAGAATACTATCGGATTAGAGGCATTTCTTCAGTGTTTTACGTTTTTATTTATATTTTGTTTTTTGGGGTTTACCATAATGAATGTAAGTCAAATAATAATAATTATTTATTTATATTATTAAGCTGTGAAGCCAGTTTAATAATTAATTTCAAATACGAGGATAAGTCAAAAATTATCTACTCTTTTCGTTCAATCTACTCTTATTAAACGAGCAAAAATGAGGATGAGAAAACGATCTGGCTAGGTCTGGACCTCGACAAATTTCATCTTAATTGATCTTTTCTTAATTAAAGTAATTATTGATAGATGAAAATCTCAATAAAAAAGTTTGTTTACATTTTTTTTCAATTATCTTTTATTTATTAATTGGTTTTTTAATTTTAAAACCCACTAATAGGTTATAGCAAATATTATTATATTATATTAAAATTAGGAATTTTTTTGTTTGTTTTTAATTAACAGGTGTCTAAATCATAACAAAACAGGTGTGTTTACAAATAAAGTGATTGAAGTGGCTTTTTTTAATATAACTTGGAAACAAATCTTATTTAATTTTATGTTTTTATTTCAGATCCTATACGATTATTATAACTAGCTATAAATAAAACAGCTCGGCAACTTTTTGCTTCAGTTAAAAGTTATATCTTAATATTATTTTAATTTAAAATTCTGATAAAAACCACTGCACCTATGCAAGAACTGGGTACGGGAGTGGGGCTGGGGGGTGCAGGAGGTGTGGTACAGTGGTGATGGGCCAGGTGCGGGGTCGGGGCGGGGTGGAGGTGGAAGTAGGGGGTCCGGAGGGGGCGAATTGCGGGTTTTAGGGAGAGGGAAGTTCGGGGGGAGGGGGTCCATATATACTATATATAATGTACTATATATATTTGTATTTTTATCAGAATTTTAAATTATAAATAATATTAAGCTTTTAACCGAAGTAAAAAGCTACCGTGCATCCTTCGATGCCTCCAAGGTACTAACTTTATTAAACTAAGATAGGAGGCGGACGCATGCGCATGCGTTGAGTTGGTGCTTCTGTGTGCGGAATTTAATCACGATCGCGTCAGTTGTCGTCTAGCTACAACAGCATAAGCATGTCAGCTCCTCTATCAGATTGCACCAAAGAGGAGCAACGAGGAGTGGTCAGAGAATGTGAAAGGTGCTGAAATTCACCAGAGACTTTTGTCACAATACGGGGAAAGTGCTGTTGTGAATGATTTAAAAAAGAATAAAATCTTTTTTTTACATTCAACTAGAAAATTACATTTATTCAATCTTTCTATATTTTCGGTGAGCTGCGGCCTATTCATGAAAAATCTTTATGTGAAAAGGACGAAGAGTCATTAATAAAATCAATATAAACAAAGAGGGCAATCGATGAATTGGTCCTCTGAATCCCTTACGATTTAATTTTGTACAAATGAATCATTTATATAAAATTAATATAAATAAAGGGTGCAGCTGGCAACTTGGCTTTTAGACCAGTAAGCATTTCTATTCATAAGGATATTTACTTAAATAGGAAAAATTAAGTTTATATAAGATTAAGAGAGGGCCACCTGCAACCAGGATTGCTCTTTAATGAAATTATTAATAAGAAGAGGAGAGCTGGACGCCTATAAATAGGACCACCAGCATCTGCTGAGGAGACTCTCGCTCCAAGGGCTCCAACACTTGATCTGTTAACATCACTTGATGAATTTAGTCTTCAGCTAAGTACTTTATAAAATCATACACCAAGTTGTACTTTTAACTATTTTATGAATAAACCACTTAAAAATCTACCAATCTTCAACTTTACTTCACGTTGTCCGTGGTGGCAGCAACAATTGACAAAACCTTTACTCCCTACATCGACACTTTATCTCGTAAAAGCGTTTTTTTATGGATCGAATTGTTTAAAAGTGGCAGAACGAGCGTAACACAAAAAGAGCGAGCTGGGCGACTGTCAACTTTGAGACCCTGGTACACCCTCCCTACAGCCCAGATCTTGCTCCCTCAGACTTTCATCTCTTTGGACGGCTCAAGGAAGCTTTGAGAGATCGTCGATTTGCCTCAGACATGGACGTTCGGGATGCGGTGCAAAAGTGGCTTCATGACCAACCGAAAACCTTCTACCAGGAAGGCATCCGAAGCTTGTGACTCGCTGGACCAAGTCCATTGCTAAAGGTGAAGACTATATCTGTATCTGTTGTACACCTATCTTAGTTTACTAAAGTTGTAGAACGAAAAGTGTAAGTAATTTTTGACTTATTTATATTATTAAGCTGCGAAGTCGGCCTAAAATTTAATTTAAAATACTTCAGCAGGTAGATACAAATCTAATTTTTGTTTTTTATTATTTCATTTTAGGCAAATTCAATTGATCAATTATACGGCATAATGACTTATAGTGTACTTTTTTTGGGTCAAGTATTTCTTCTAACACGATCCGGAAACCTTATTTATGAAAATGTAAATATTTTGACATTTAATATAAACATTTATCATTATTATAGCTATAGAACGATAGTGTTTTACGAGTATCAAGACCATAAAACTTGTCTTGTCTTGATTTTCAAGAAAAGAAAATATAAAAATTTCTGGTCATCTCATTTTTCACCGACTTCAAAAAAAAAAAAAAAAAGGAGAAGGTTATCAATTCTTCGGAATCTTTTTTTTATGTATTGTTCCTCGATAACTTTTTACCATGTACCCCGATTTTGATTATTATTTTTTATTGAAAAGGGAGTACCTTAGGGGTGGTCCCATATTAATTCTGCTGATATTATCAATTTAAAAATAACGAAAATCTTCAATACTTTATGAGCAAATAATGGAAATTTTAATAAATAAAATCTTAAATAAATAAGCTGACGTGTTCTGATGTGGCCATCCACTTGACTTTACCATACAACCTGGCCCCTCACTTATATTTAATATTTAATAAAATTATTTATAATCATGTAGAGGAGGGGGGGGGGGGTTAGTTTTTGCATTTTTAGAATCCTGGGACCCACTGATTATGTATACAAAATTTGGTTGAGTTTGGTAAATGGCAAAGATTTCATTTTTTGACCCTCCCTATTTTGGGCGGTTAGATTTTGCATTTTTAGACTTCTGGGGTCCACTGTTTGTATACAAAATTTGGTTTAGTTTGCTCAAACGACCTAGATTTTTAATTGTTAACCCCCCCTGGACCCCCCTTAATTTTGAGTCCATATGCACCAAAATCTAATCAGCTCTTAATCTCAATGGACCAAAACTACGTGTGAAATTTGGTTTCGATATTCAGACTAGTTTTTGAGCTAGCTCGTCCACAAAAATTTGGTAACACACAGACTAACTAACAGACATTTTGACAAAACAATTATTATCTCGAAAAATATAATTTTTTCGATGTTCACTTATTAGAGCTTTTTTATAGACCAAAATGTCCTGGTTTCGCTCAATTTTTTTAATCGAAATAGTTTCAGCCGTTTTTTAGATATTTTGAAAAAAAGAAGGAAAAAACCACTTTTTTCATGCACGATTACAATACTTGACCATACCCTGTATGGTAAAGAAAAAAACGTTTATTTGAAACCCGCCAACGTTTCAGGAGAATTTCTTTGTTTATGAATTGAATTTTATATTTATTTTCCTATACATTTGCTCGACGCTTTCTCATACGAGAATAAGGTGACCAGATTTTAACATTGGGGAAGCGGGACACCATTGACGGGGGGGGGGGTCTTGTTTAAAAAAATTATGTCTAGAAGAACAAAAAATGTATTATCATAGAACGCAAAAATTGTATTATAATTTTTTCTTTACAAATATAATATAGGTATATAATAAGTATACTATTTAAAAAACCCTTTATTCTTTCGCATATTAATCCGATTAAAAATTAAATATTATTTATCATTTGAGTGATTTTTTTAATAGATTAGATTGCTGTTGTTGTTCAAAACGTCATGAAATTTATCGCATGAACTTGTTAAATTATATGTCACACATAATATGGCTTTCAAGGTCTCAACACTTAATTCTGAACCATTTGTTGGCGCGAATTCTTTCCAAAAATCGGGCCACGGGACATATTGTTAAAAATCGGGACTGTCCCGCCAAAAACGGGATGTCTGGTCACTTTATACGAGATACATGCAAGGAAGGCCTAACCATGTATCTACTCTTATTAAACGAGCAAAAATTGTATATTTATTTGTATATATATTTGTTTGTTTATATATTTGTATCTTGGTTATATTTTGAAAACGACTCTACCGATTTTGATGAAATTCACGGGTTAGGGGTTTTTGGGGTGACAATTCGATCTGTCACGGTCTCATCTTCGACAAAATTGTTTTTGATGGGTTTTTTCGTAATCAAATTAATTATTCTCACGTAGACAAATCCCATTCTTAAGGTTTTAAATAAGGTTTACCTTTTCCTTTGGTACCCAGGCAGACAATGGGTTGCCTTAATTCATTGTTCTCAAAGGCCTTGAAGAAGTATTATGATTGTGGATTTTAACATATTTTGTTCTCCATAAACGTTAGAAATATTAATAAACGTTTTATAATTGTTTTTATAAAGAACTTTATTTATTTAATAGAATAAAAAATAATCAATAATTTATTTTAAAATATATTTCGCATAAGCAGGTCTCAATTTTCTGAAAAAACAAAACATTTTGATAGGTTTTATTTATTAACAATTGGATGAATAAAAATGAATCATATGGTTGAATCAAAACAGGTGCAGGAGGTGGGGTGCAGTGGTGGGGGATCCGGGGGTAGGGCGAGATTTCGGAGGTGGGGGGGGGGGTACAGTGGGCGAATATTATATATATTTGTATTTTTTTAATTTGAAAACGGCTCTCAAATAAAAATCGACCTTTTTATCAGAATTTTAAATTAAAAATAATATTAAAATAAAGGTTTTAACTGAAGGAAAAAGTTACCGAGCATCGCTCGGTGCCTCCAGGTACTATAACTAAAAAGGGAAAAATAATAATAATTTTTTGAAAAAAAACGACTTCAAAAAAATAATAACTGAAAAATCAAAATAATAAAATACACTAAAAGGTATAAAATAATTATTATCTAATTTAGATACAACTAAACGACGAAATTGTTACATGAAATTACTTTTTGAAGTCGTTGCCAAACATTGGTACATTTTATGAATCGCACTCGACGGATCTTACTTAGTACGTTTGGCAGGTAATAAATACAACATCACTATAATGCAAACAAGACTCAATGTTGTCTAATTTCTAGGCGCGAAAATAAAGATTTCCCTGATATTCACTTCGATTCGAATACCCTGAAAATGTGTGACAGCCTATCCATGTTGGGCATCTGACCTGTCTTGGAATGAACACATCTCCTCTGTGGCGAAATCTACAGCAAGGAAGATTGACTACTTATTCAGGTCCAAGCGATTTTACAAGCCCCCACATCTTCTCACCATCCACAAGGCCCAAATCCGGCCCTGTCTCGAATAAGGCTCTCATCTATGGAGAGGAGGCTCTAAATATTCTCTTGCTACCCTGGATGCAATTCAGAAATGAGCCGTCAGACTAATTGACGATTCTACCCTCACCGACTCCCTCGACTCGCTAGCTCATCGAAGAAATGTCTCTGCCCTTTCCCTTTTCTATAGATACTATCACGGCAGGTGCTCTGATGAGATAAAATCAATAGTTCCCCCAAAGCATGCTTTGCGCGTAGCACGCGTTCTGCCGACTCCCAACACTCTTTCGCGGTCAAATTAGAAAAGTGCCGGACCACTTCATTCGCCAATACATATATCCTCATGACTTCAAGGAACTGGAACTCTCTCCCAGCCTCCATCTTTCCCATCACCTATAATCTTCAAACCTTCAAAACCCGAGTGTATAGACACCTACGTCTCCACCCTCTCACTTAATCAACTTTCCCTTCTCTTCGGTAATGCAAGGGTCTTTCGAGATCCATAGGGGCTGCATCTTTACTGGTGCGCCCCTTCTGCATTCGATTGCATTAAAAAAAAAAAAAAAATTGCGTAAGCTCGCTTATATAGTTTGTTTGGAACCGACTTCAAAAAGTGATTTCATGTAAAAACTTCGTCGTTTAGGTGTAACTAAATTAGATAATTATTTTATACTGTGAATTATTTTGATTTTTCAATTCATATTATTTTTTCAAAGTATCTTTTTTTTTCTAATTTTGACTACGTATTTCATTTCTTGATTCATGACAATGTAACGTGGGGGTGGCTTAGTAGGCCATGTAAGAGAGCTCGAGTCTCTTTGCTTTGAGACTCTTTGCCGAGGGAGTTGTTGATTTTTGGCTCGCCGCCTGAAAGCTTGAGCTGCTCGTTTTCTGATATCGAAATTGTGCCTGTGCAAGGGCGGATCCAGGAATTTTTTATGGGGGGGGGGGAGGGGAGAATGTATTAAGGTGCCCCGATGTATATATAAGATATACTTTTTATCTCGGAAGTGTGTCGCGATCGAATTGTCCAAGGGGGGGGGGGTCGGAGACGCCGCCCCCCCCCCACACACACACATATATAGAAATTTATTTGCAATTTTAAAAATTTAAAAAATAAATAAATTTTTTTTTTACAAAATTTTTTGCCAGGCACGGGCCTCTATGGGGGGGGGGGGGCGGTCGCCCCCTCCGCCCCCTGGATCAGCCCTTGTGCCTGTGTCCGTATTTTCCAAAATAATCCTGTATGCAGTGTTTTACCCTTAGACCATGAAATATATAGACACGCCCTGGTGTCGATTTTGTGAGGCCAACATCAACTAGAGAACGTGACGTCATCTGTAGGTAGGAACACCCAGAAATAGCACGGCCACTATAGAAATTATTATACATTTAGATAAATTTATCTTAGTTTAGATTATTTATTTTGGATTCCAATAATCGCAAATTAATATTAAATTAATATAACCAAAATATTTATGCGAGAACGTGACGTCATCTGTAGGCAATGTTGGCCTCACTTCACTCTGTGCGGAGAGTAGCAGAGGGCGTGTCTATATATTTCATGGTCTAAGGTTTTACCTAATGGTAAGTGTTATCTGCAGTGTGCATTTTTATTGTGTACTTCCCCAATGTTCTAATTTTAAGCGTTTTCCTGTTCTTATTATTATTCCTATTTAATATTTATGACGATGGATTCTTGTAGTTTTAATTGAAAAGTTTTTGTTTTGCCGAGAGTAGCAGAGTTGTTGATTCACAAAGAGAAACAAAGAGGTTGTCCTCTGCTTGATGCAAATAAACATACACACATATATATATATCGAGATGATATATCTGTATATATATTATTTATTTATTAATGTTTATTTGCATCAAGCAGAGGACAACTTCTTTTGTTTCTCTTTGTGATTCTTGTAGTACTCACCAAAATAAGACGAAAATGAAGAATAACATTTTTTGAGATTTCGCTTAGTTTTTGAGATATCAAGTTTAAAAAATACTGTTTTTTTCTTTTAGTAATTTTCTTTTATTTTTCAATTGTTTTTTAACCGACTTCAAAAAAGGAGGAGGCTCTCTATTCGACTGAATTTTTTTTTTTTTTTTTTGTGCCTATGTTACCTCATATCTCCGCCAATTGTCAACCTATTTTGAAAATTTTTTTGCATTGGGTCCAGTCTAGCTTCCGATTGGACCGATTTTTTTTCGTTTTTTTTTCATAGGTATTAGACCTTTTTTATTAGGTTTGTTTAGACCTAACCTCTTTGTTTATGAACCGATTTCGATGGTTCTTTTTTTATCCGAAAGGGGTGTCTTAGGGATGGTGCAATATTAATTTGGTCAAGTTCTGACGATATGATCACTATTAATAACATCACTAAAAAGAGAAAAATAAAAATTATTTTTAAGAAAAAATAAAAACCGACTTCAAAAAATTAAATTCAACAAATAAAATACACTAAAAGGTATAAAATAATTATTATCTTATTTAGTTACAACTAAACTACGAAATATTAACATGAAATTACTTTTTGAAGTTGGTGCCAAACATATACCTTTTATGAATCGCACTCGACGGATCTTACTTAGTACGTTTGGCGGGTACGCTCGCTTATAGGTATAGTTTGTTTGGCACCAACTTCAAAAAGTAATTTCATGTTAATATTTCGTCGTTTAGTTGTAACTAAATAAGATAATAATTATTTTATACCTTTTAGTGTATTTTATTTGTTGCATTTAATTTTTTGAAGTCGGTTTTATTTTTTTCTTAAAAATTATTTTTATTTTTTTATAGAAACCACGGAAGCCATAGATTATCACCCCTCGTGTGACGCCAACAACATGACGACGCATTCTTTGGACTACCTATTACATCAAAATGACATACCTTGGAACAATCTTAAGATGGGAAAAATTCCCTCACATTGTGATAATTTCGATGTGAGGGAAATTTTCCCATCTTAAGATTGTTCCAAGGTATGTCATTTTGATGTAATTTTTGAGAGTGTGTTGTTTTGTGATGAGAAGTTGTCATTGTATATTTTGTAATGATTGAAATGTTTTAGGCTGAAGATGACATATTTGTAAATGTCGAAACGTTCCTGGGTGACAATAGAATAAAGAAAAATAAAAGATAAAAATGTGTTTTTTGTCAAAAAAGAATAAAACTAACACCTATTTAAAAGAGAATTTGTATCCTCAAAAAATTTAGATACAGGTATAAAATAATTATAGGAGTATGTTTTTAGACAAATTAACTTTTTAAACTTAAAGTTTTTAATTTTTCTTTTTCAAAACAATTTGAACCGCGAAAGTTAAATAATATTATATAATAATTTCTTATGTTAATTCTACATTTAGAAAATTATTGGAGTTTACCTCGTAAGAATCGATTTGCATATAAGGAGCCCGGTATGGAAAATTATTGGTAGTAAAATTCAGTCAACGAATGACAGCGTTACGTTTTTCGTACGCACACTCTTCTGGCGGTGAAAAAGGCAACATCATTCAAACATTTTTTAGGCGCGGATTTTAAAATTGACATTGAAAAATTAATCGAAAAATATTACTATTATATTATATATATAAATATATTATATTATTATTATTATATATATTATATATATATATATATAAATGCAACATGATAGGTTCCATCCCTGTCAAGTGCTTCGAAACCGTGTCTCTTTCCTTTACGCGGCTTACCAACTAGCCCACGGATCCTCCCGCCAGATAAGCTCTTTTAGATTGAATGGCCATTTTAAGAAATTATATCATTAATTTCTTGTCTTGATACTCGTAAAACACTAATTTTTAAAGAATTTTGTTTTACAGACTTAAAATCGAATGACTTCTGAATAACTCATAATTAAAAAATATTAACAAAAAGTTTATTGTTTTTTTTTCAGAGTCAAAAAATAGCCTATTGCGCTTATAACAATGAATGGATTGATTCAGAAAAATCTTTTCAAATTGCAATTTTATTCATCATTTTGCGATCACAACAAACGTCACCAATCAAAGCTGGATACTTTGTTACGTTGAATTTAGAGACATTTCAATCAGTAAGAACAAAACAAAGATTAATTTTATTTACGATTTTTAAAATAGTATCTATTTTAAACGACTTCAAAAAAAGGAAGAGGTTCTCTATTCGACTGAATTTTTTTTTTTGTGTCTATGTTACCTCATATTTCCGCCAATTGTGAACCGATTTTGAAGATTTTTTTGCATTGGGTTCAGCCTAACTTCTGATTGGTTTTTTCATTGGTATTAGACCTTTTTTTGTTAGGTTTGTTCAGGCCTAACTTCTTTGTTTATGAACCGATTTCGATGATTATTTTTTTATTGGAAAGAGGGTACCTTAGGGATGGTGCCATATTAATTTGGTCAAGTTCTGATGATATGATCAACGACAATATAAGTTAAATCTCCAATTCTTTTGAGCAAATAATCGAAATTATGATAAATAAAATCTTTTATAAAAAAATCTTAAAACATTCATTTAAAACCCGCAAACGTTTTGAGAGAATTTCTATATTTATGAATTGAATTTTATTATCATTTTCTGATTCATTCGCCTGACGCTTTCTCTTACGAGATGCATGCAAGGTATTATATTAAGTCACTATTAATAACATCATTAATAAAAATAATTTTTAAGAAAAAATAAAAACCGACTTCAAAAAATTAAATGCAACAAATAAAATACACTAAAAGGTATAAAATAATTATTATCTTATTTAGTTACAACTAAACGACGAAATATTAACATTAAATTACTTTTTGAAGTCGGTGCCAAACAAGCTATACCTATAAGCGAGCGTACCCGACCAAACGTACTTAAGTAAGATCCGTCGAGTGCGATTCATATAAATCTAGTTGTTTGGCACCGACTTCAAAAGTAATTTCATGTTAATATTTCGTCGTTTAGTTGTAACCAAATTAGATAATTATTATTTATACCTTTTAGGTGTATTTTATTTTATTTTTGAGTTATTATTATTTTATTTGTTGCATTTAAGTTTTTTGAAATCGGTTTTATTTTTTTATAAAAATTATTTTATCAAAAATTAATTTAAATTCAATTTTTAAAATAATAATTTTGGAAACAAATACAATTTTATAGATTAATATAATTAATTAAATTCATAATTCGTTAATTTAATTGTTAGTTTAAAAAAAATTATAATCATTATTTTTTCTTTCAGATGGTAAACACTTCTTTTTCTTATATTACAATTCTCGCTAATTTTATGTGAAAATATTTAATAGTAAAATCAATATGTAGGTATTGCTTTAAAAGTAGATCATAGATATTCACATACATCATACATATAATATATCCTATTTATGTAAAGTATATAGTAAAAAAGCACATCAATAAATAAATATTAAAAGAAATTATTTTAGTAAATTTTTGTAAAATCCTTTTAATTTAAATTGTTATACCTTACTAGGTCCACTCTTGTATTAAATTTGGACAATAAAGAATATTTTATGTTTGAATTAATAATAATAAATAATAAGTACCTGGAGCCACCGAGCGATTCACGGTAATCCCTGCCCCCCCCCCCCCACCTCTTGAAACCCACCCCAACCTCCACGCACGCCCCACCCCCACCCCAGGATCCCTCACAACAGCACCCCACCTCCCACACCCACCCCACCCCGCACCCAGTTTTTTGCATTTCTAACTTTTCATTAGTCTACATAGTATTATATGAATATTTGTTTACTCGTACACCAATTTCCCCACATTCGTTCATATTGATAAACATTATAAAAAATTAATAGGAAAATAATAATAAAAAAATAATTGTATATAGGATCTGAAATAAAAACATATAATTAGATAAGATTTGTTTCTCAAGTTATATACTAGGTGTACCGGAAAGTCATTACCGGTTTTTTCGAAAAAAAACTACGTAATTTTTAAGAAAATGGAAAATTTATTTATTCAAAGTATTGGCCATTTGATTCTATACATCTTGCCCATCTTTCTGGCAATTTATGGATGCCATCCCAAAAAAACTGTTTGTCCTTTGAGCAAAACCATTCATCGAGCCATTTTCTAACTTCTTCGAAATTGGCGAAGTGCTGCTCTGCAAGCGCGTGTCCCATCGATGCGAAAAGTTGATAGTCGGATGGGGCAAGGTCTGGAGAGTACGGCGGGTGCGATAATATGTCCCACCCAAGTGCTTTCAACGCTTCCTTGACCGGTTTTGCTTTATGAGACGGCGCGTTATCGTGTTGTAAAATCACTTTACCGTGTCTTCGGGCCCATTCTGGACGTTTTTCGATCAATGCGTGGTTCAAATTGATCATTTGTTGTCGGTGTATTGTTTTTTCAATTGTTTTTGAGTTTGGGTTGGGTCTTCATCCAATAACTCCTGTAGTTTCGCATCTTCAAACTTTTTTGGTCTACCAGAACGTTCTTTATCTTGCACATCGAAATCACCACTTTTGAATTTTCGAAACCACACCTCACATGTTTTTAAGGTTAAAGCATGCTCACCGTAAGTTTCTACCAGCAAACGATGACTTTCAGCGGCTTTTTTCTTTTGATTAAATAAGAAAAGTAATGCGTCCCGCAAATGCACGTTTTCAGGCATGAAACTTGACATTTTCAAAGAGGTATAAATCTATGAAGGTGTTACTTTCGCAAAATATAACATGTATAGCTTTGAAGCTTGATGTCAGTAGAATAAAATGCATATGTGTCAAATCATAACATTGCATACTTAAGCCTAGCGACATCTGTTAGAAAAACCGGTAATGACTTTCCGGTACACCTGGTATAAAAGCCACTTCAATCACTTTATTGGTAAACACACTTGTTTTGTTATGATTTAGACACCTGTTAATTAAAAACAAACAAAAAATTCCTAATTTTGATATTATTAAATATTTTATTAAACCAATTAATTTACATGAATTAATGTATACATTGTATTTTAGCTTCAATTCCGGAGATTACTTCTCCACCATTGAGTGTCCTTGATCATCTTTTTAGTCCTTGTTTTTAATAAGAGGAAAAAAATAATTAAGTAAAAAAAACCTCTTTTCCGATAATTATTCCAATTCCAATATTCAATCAATCTTTTCAATCCTCAATATATATTATATATTTTATATAATTTATAAATTTATTAAACCAATTATTTTACATTAATTAATGTATACATTGTATTTTTTGCTTCGATTCCGGAGATTACTTCTCCACCATCGAGTGTCCTTATTCAACTTTAGTCCTTGTTTTTAATAAGAGGAAAAATCTAATTAGATAAAAAAACCTCTTTTCCGATAATTATTTCAATTCCATTATTCCCCAATCAAGTCGATTGGTTAATTCAATCCCATTCTTTTTTTTTTTTTTTTTATAAATTTTATTAAACCAATTATTTTACATTAATTAATGTATACCATGTATTTTAGCTTCGATTCCGGAGATTGCTTCTCCACCATCGAGTGTCCTTATTTATCTTTAGTCCTTGTTTTTAATAAGAGGAAAAATCTAATTAGATAAAAAAACCTCTTTTCCGATAATTATTTTAATTCCATTATTCCCCAATCAAATCGATTGGATCTCTCCTCCCTCTCCATCCCTTTCATCAATCCCATTTTTTTTTTTTTTTTTTTATAAATTTTATTAAACCAATTATTTTACATTAATTAATGTATACCTTGTATTTTAGCTTCGATTTCGAGATTGCTTCTCCACCATCGAGTGTCCTTATTCATATTTAGTCCGTGTTTTTAATAAGAGGAAAAATCTAATTAGATAAAAAAACCTCTTTTCCGATAATTATTTAATTCCATTATTCCCCAATCAAGTCGATTGGTTAATCTTCCATCCTCTCTCCTCCGTTTCCCTCAATCCCATTCTTTTTTTTATTTTTTTTTATAAATTTTATTAAACCAATTATTTTACATTAATTAATGTATACCATTGTATTTTAGCTTCGATTCCGGAGATTGCTTCTCCACCATCGAGTGTCCTTATTCATCTTTAGTCCTTGTTTTTAATAAGAGGAAAAATCTAATTAGATAAAAAAACCTCTTTTCCGATAATTATTTAAATTCCATTATTCCCCAATCAAATCGATTGGTATCCTTCCCTCCTCCTCTCCTCTCACCCATCATCCACTCAATCCCATTCATTCTATATACCATATATATATTAGTATTTGCTATAACCTATTAGTGGGTTTTAAAATTAAAAAAACAATTAATAAATAAAAGATAATTGAAAAAAATGTAAACAAACTTTTTTATTGAGATTTTCATCTGTCAATAATTACTTTAATTAAGAAAAGATCAATTAAGATTTAATTTGTCGAGGTCCAGACCTAGCCAGATCGCTTTCTCATCCTCAAAACTTGTTAATAGAATGTGTTTCATCAAAATCGGTAGAGCCGTTTTCAAAATAGAACTAAGATACAAATATATATATACAAACAATTTTTGCTCGTTTAATAAGAGTAGATTAATTCATGATGCATTAAATTATTAACAAATAATTCTCATATCATGATGTAACGTATAATATTCTTATGAACAGAGAGTTGACCACTTTGAGCCGCTAGAGAGCTCTGTGCGACAATATACAGTTAGTAACCACTCTATCTAATCCTCTTTGTTCCATATCTATCTACTTTTAGGATGTATTTTATTAAAGCTAAGAGTAAAAAAAACTTTTTCTTTGTTCGCTTTATTCTAATGGATGTTTTTAATAAATTACATTTTAATATAAAACGAAAAGAGAGAAACTGGGTTTTTTTAATATCCATCAATTAAGATTTTTATTGTTCATTTTATGAAGTTAGAAATTAATCTAGACGATTTTAATTAAAACGAGATTATTTAATATTATTATTAATACTAAAAATTTTAGTTATCAAAATTCGACGGACTCACTATAAATGTTTAATAAATATTATGGATAGAAGTTCTCATTTGCTAAGCGTATCACAGATGGTAGGTAGAATATTCATTCCCAGGTGGTTCTTATGTATTATTTAATAGGTGGACAAAAAGATGGAAGGATAAACAAAAAGCCTGTCTGTTAAGTATAAAGTTTTTACCAGGGAGTGAATGCTAGCTCGAGAAAGTGTCTCCAGCTGACGTCACCAACCACCATAGAGTTAAGCATTTTTAATGAGCTCTTATTTATTCCAAAGATATTTTATTAATAATCAAGATATATCGAAATTATTCCAAATATGACCAAATTTTTAGGTATTTAATCCAAATATATTATATACTTGAGTGATCTATTTTATTCTATTATAGATATCTCTTAATATTAAATGAATATCTTGTTTACTTCTAGTGAACACCTCTTATTTTATATAAACTAATGGTTTTTTTTTATCATAAAACGACTTTATTTATATTAAAATTATATTATATTATATTATATACTAGCTGCAAGGCCCGCCTTCGGCGGCCCTCTTACAATCCAGGGGGCGCGCCTCTGGACCCCCAACAAGGAACCCCACACTCACACTCCACCCTCACCGACCACACCCCCCGAAACCCATCAGCACCCTTACCCCCACACCATGTATCCGCCCCCCTCCCCCACCACTCCATCCCGCACCCCACCCACCTCGGACCCCCCGGCCATGCCCCCTCTCCGCAACACACCATCCTGAACTCCAACCACCTCAAACCCCCACCCCCGTACCACCGCACTACGCCAATGGACACTCACCTGAACCCCCACTCTACCAATCGTGCACCACCACCCCCCATGCCCTCCACCCCCTGTCTATCCCCTGGACTCCCCCCTGGACCCCCCTCACAATCACTCCACCCTCCTCACCCAGTTTTTGCATTTCTAGCCTTCTAGTGACCCACAGATTATATATATACAAAATTTGGTTGAGCTTGTTCCAAAAGCAAGAATTTTCATTTTTTGACCCTCCCCCCATTTTGAGTGGTTAGTTTTTGCATTTCTAGCTCTCTAGAGGCCCACAGATTATGTATACAAAATTTAATTGAAAAGTTTTTGTTTTTGCCGAGAGTAGCAGAGTTGTTGATTCACAAAGAGAAACAAAGAGGTTGTCCTCTGCTTGATGCAAATAAACATACACACATATATATCGAGATGATATATCTGTATATATATATTATTTATTTGTTTGAGACTATAGTTTCGAAGACTTGGTCTTCATCATCAGTCTTTCTTCAATTATAAATGTTTTTCATGGAGTCAATATCATATGGATATTGAAAACTTGGTGTTCTTTCGTCACTGCTGGAGGGCTAGGAAATAAGTGTATGTTTATTTGCATCAAGCAGAGGACAACCTCTTTGTTTCTCTTTGTATACAAAATTTGGTTGAGGTCAAGAATTTACACATTTTTCACCCTCCTCCCTTTTTGGGTGCTTTTTTAGGGGAATTTTTTTAAAGAAAAGTTGTCAGAAATCACATCCCCTACAACTTTGCTCATTATAAAATTTGCCGTAGAGTTAATAGTTTAGGAGTTATTTGATAATTTTAATTCGTGAGCCCCCCACCAAACCCCCTTTTGGGGTCATAATATCAAAACGTTATATAGCTAAAAACGTAAGTTCGAAGACATCTGATGTAAATATGAAATTTTATAATAATCCCTTCAGCCGTTTTGAAGTGAATCGTGAGCAATTTTTCGGAAACGACGGAAACATACAGACATACAGACATTAATTTTGTTGAGGATTTTACTTAAAGAAAGTGGTGTAGGTTTTAGGTGAAACATGATATTAATTAATAAAGTAAAGGCGTGTAGTTTCACTGTGAAACTACACCCTTTATTAATTAATTTGTTGAAGTGTTTTCGCTTATAACTTTGCTTGAAACGTGTGCAACCAAAGTTTGGTGTGATTTGGACCAATGTACAGACAAAACCTTAATTTTATATATAAAGATTATATATATATATTAAAATTTAGTGTTTGATGAGGCTCTTGAAAACCTTGGAAACAGGTGGTAATGTCTTCGTTAGGAAAAAGAAATACAAGATTTCCTTATAGTCTAACCATTTGTTTTCCAGAAAAACTTTTGAGACGTTTCGGCGGATATTCTCACGCCATCCTCAGTCCTGGTTTTTCATAATATAGTACAATTTTTTATGTAGAAATTCATTCCTTTTCCACAGTTAACACATTATAATTTGTATTTTTATCAAAGCCTGTAATAAGAAATAACCAACTAATACTGGTGAGCTTTCATAAGTTAAGATTATCATTAATATGAGGTGAAATATGTCCATACAATTAAATACATAAACCGGGTGAGTTTTTTTATCTTGAGACAGTCTTATAACTCAAAAACAGTGCATTATATGGAAAAAAGTTTCAAATAAAAGTTTATTTATATTGAGGGGGAAACTAAACTACGCTATTGTTTATTGACCTAGAACAAGCTTTCAAAGGTATTTTAAGGTCAAGTTGTGTTTTTTAAATAGAACTATATTTTTCTATAATTCACCATATTCTACAATAAAAACTGAACAACTTTCATAACATAATTATCAAATAATAATGAATAAATATTTAATTATTAAATAAATAATTATTAAATAGAAATGTCACAACAATGAAAATAAGGGTTTATAATGATATTAAAACTTCGTTATACTCAGATTTAAGAGATTATTTTCTACTTAAAAGAACTAGTTGAAATTCTTGACTTTAAAAAAGTTTATTTCTCGTGTCAATCCAGTAGATAGTTATATTGTATTATACTATAATAAAAATGGAGTATTTTTTGGAAGACAGAATTGAAATGGTCTTAATTTATGCGGTGAATGTGGAAGAAGTGTTATGGGGCTCCCATTGAAATGGATGCCGAGCGTTTTCCTGATAGAAATACACCCTCCCAAGTTTCATTTTATCGTGTTGTAAATCTGTCAAAAAAAATAAGGAAGTTGGAAGTTGAATTCATCTAGAAGACTTGCGATATACTCTGGAATGTCACAGAACAGTGTCGAAAAATTATTAAATTATTTATTTAATAATTAATTATTTGATCATTATTATTTGATAATTAAGTTGAATAATTGTTAAAAATAATTATTAAGATTTTTTGAGATCTAATTGGTTCATGTATTTGTTTATTTGACGTCGAATAAAAAAATAGTTCTAATAAAAGTTGTTCAGCTTTTTTTGTAAATTTAGGCAATGTAAAGAAATATATAGGTTTCTATTTAAAAAACAAAAGTTGATCATGGAATACCCTTGAAAGCTTGTTCTAGGTCGACAAACAATAGTGTAGTTTAGTTTCCCCCTCGACATAAATAAACTTTTATTTGAATCTTTTTTCTATATAATGTACTGTTTTTGACTTATAAAACTGTCTCAAGATAAAAAACTCACCCGGTATAATAAAATGTTTTTAAAATTTTCGTTTAAAATGTTTTTTTATAATTATTATCTCTTTCCTCTCAAAATACATAACAACTTTCCAATGTCCCAAGGTTTAAGAGCCTCATCAAACACCAAATTTCTAATTTAAAACATTTATCTAATTAAAATTATAATTATACCTTATAAAAATAGAAATTAAATTAAATTAATTAATTTTTTTATTAATTCAACCAAATCTACTCTTATTAAACGAGCAAAAATTGTTTGTATATTTATTATATATATATTTGTATCATTGTTTTATTTTGAAAATGGCTTTACCGATTTTGATGAAACAAATTCTATTAACAAGTTTTGAGGATGAGAAAGCGTTCTGGCTAGGTCTGGACCTCGACAAATTTAATCTTAATTGATCTTTTCTTAATTAAAGTAATTATTGATAAATGAAAATCTCAATAAAAAAGTTTGTTTACATTTTTTTCAATTATGTTTTATTTTTAATTGTTTTTTTAATTTTAAAACCCACTAATAGGTTATAGCAAATATTAATATATTATATTAAAATTAGGAATTTTTTGTTTGTTTTTAATTAACAGGTGTCTAAATCATAACATTACAGGTGTGTTTACAAATAAAGTGGTTGAAGTGGATTTTTTTATATAACTTGGAAACAAATCTTATTTAATTTTATGTTTTTATTTCAGATCCTATACGATTATTTTTTTTATTATTTATTTTTTTATAATGTTTATCAATATGAACGAATGTGAGCAAATTGGTGATACGAGTAAACAAATATACTTACACATAAAATGTAGACCATTAGAAAGCTTGAAATGCAAAAACTGGGTGCGGGGTGGGGTGGATGTGGGAGGTGCAGGAGGTGGGGTGCAGTTATGGGGGATCCGAGGGTGGGAGGCGCGGTTGGGGTGGCGTGGGACGGGGTGGGGGTGCATTGGTGGTGGGCGAGGTGTGTGGTTTCTGGAGGGGGGGGGGGGTCAGGGGTTACCGTGCATCGGGCTCAAGCACAAAATCAAGTTTTCGACCTCGGCAGCCCCCCAGATCACCCAAAAACTCAGATTTTTATATTTTCCCATTTTGACCATGAAGCAGAAGGTTTTCGACAAAGACCACTCTTTACATTTTTAAACTAGATTAAATTTTCTACAATTTAAACAAAGTTTCATCTTAATTGCATCATGGCAACACATGCCGCAATGAGGTTGAAGTTTTGAAAAACTGCAATTTTTTCAAAAAATCGCAGTTTTTCCTTCATAAAATAAAAACCACTCATCCTAGAAACTTTATTCCTATCTCATTATCTAGGAAATTTTGATTACTTGTACGTTTACTTGGAACACTTTTTGATAAAATCTTACATTTATAGATATCATACAGCATTTTCCATGACACTTTTGAGTATTTGGATCATATCCTGTCATGGAAAATCCTGGATATCTATAAATCTAATAATTTTATCAAAAAAGAAGTCCAAGTAACTTATAAAAATTTTCTAGAGAATGACGTAAGAATCAAGTTTCTAGGATGAGTAGTTTTCATTTTATGAAGGAAAAATTGCGATTTTTTGCAAAAAATTGCAGTTTTTCAAAACTTCAACCTCACTGCCAAACGGATTATCATTTATTCAATTAAGATAAAACTTTGTTTGAATTGTAGAAAATTTAATCTAGTTTAAAAATGTATAGAGTGGTCTTTGTCGAAAACGTGCTTCTTCATGGTCAAAATGGGAAAATATCGAAAAAAGTGCGAGTTTTTGGGTGATTCGAGGGGCTGCCGAGGTCGAAAACTTGGATTTTGCGCTTGAGCCCGAACGGTTGGTCGGAGAAAAATAAAAATAAAATGAACATTTGTAGCAAATTTTATGAACTTTCATTTTGAATAGGGAGGGTATTTTGTCAAAAAGTTGATAGTTTTCGAGTTATAAGCGAAAAACCGACAAAAATGGAAATTTTCACCTTTTTTTTGCATTTTATACAATGTTTCGTCACGAAATTTTGGTGGGAGACCTCAGATTTGGATTCACCGCCCCAAAAAAATACCCCAAAACTTTTCCCCATAGGGGCCATTTGAACACAATTTGACTGGACTATAAACAATTACCTAATATCTACTCTTATTAAACGAGCAAAAATTGTTTGTATATATATTTATATATATATATTTGTATCTTGGTTCTATTTTGAAAACGACTCTACCTATTTTGATAAAACAAATTCTATTAGCAAGTTTTGAGGATGAGAAAGCGATCTGGCCAGGTCTGGACCTCGACAAATTTCATCTTAATTGATCTTTTCTTAATTAAAGTAATTATTGAAAGATGAAAATCTCAATAAAAAAGTTTGTTTACATTTTTTCCAATTATCTTTTATTTTTAATTGGTTTTTTAATTTTAAAACCCACTAATAGGTTATAGCAAATTTTAATATAATCTATTAAAATTAGGAATTTTTTGTTTGTTCTCTTGAGGGCAGGAGGAAGGGAGAGGAAGGAAGATTAACCAATCGACTTGATTGGGGAATAATGGAATTAAATAATTATCGGAAAAGAGGTTTTTTATCTAATTAGATTTTTCCTCTTATTAAAAACACGGACTAAATATGAATAAGGACACTCGATGGTGGAGAAGCAATCTCCGAAATCGAAGCTAAAATACAAGGTATACATTAATTAATGTAAAATAATTGGTTTAATAAAATTTATAAAAAAAAAAAAAAAAAAAATTTTGTTTGTTTTTAATTAACAGGTGTCTAAATCATAACATTACAGGTGTGTTTACAAATAAAGTGGTTGAAGTGACTTTTTTTATATAACTTGGAAACAAATCTTATTTAATTTAAAAGTTTATTCAGATTATATATTAAATTTCTCAGAACTTCAGTCTATACGATTATTTTTTTATTATTATTTTCCTATTTATATTTTTATAATGTTTATCAATATGAACGAATGTCGGGCAAATTGATGTACGAGTAAACAAATATACACATAATATATATGTGGACCATTAGAAAGCTTGAAATGCAAAAACAGGGTGCGGGGTGGGGTGATTGTGGGAGGTGGGGTGCAGTTGTGGAGGAGGCGAGGTGTGTGGTTTCGGGAGGGGGGTGGGTCAGGGGTTACCGTGCATCGCTCGATGGCTCTAGGTACTATTATTTATTTAAGCATAGTTTTGATACTTTCTAACTAATTCTTTAAGTAGGTTTAAGGTTTTTGAGTTTTTAATTAAGTCTATTTCAAATAAACTTTTGGGTAAAACGAAAGAGCAAAAAAAAATAATAATAAAGTTTGATCCAATTAATATAATTAAATATTTAAGAGGACGTCGAAATCAAATATTCTCAAAGGTATCGAATATCCAATTAAAAATGCCCTTTTATAATACATTCGTCGCTGTGATAATCAATTCAAATTATTTGGAATTAATATATGAATTATTTTTCTCTCATTTAGGGATTCGCATTAAAAATTCAAATAGTAAAACCAAGGGGCGTGCAATTGGGATTTTTTTTTTTTAATTCAATCCATAATAAAACTGTCATAAAATCTACGAAATCTAATTTTCCTTTTATATCTAAGGAGGCTGTATAAATGGGATGAATGCTTTTAATTGTAGTACTTACTTGAATTAATGTTCTTCTGTCCAACTTTATTATTGAATTCCTGAGGTCGCCTAGACCCTAGAGCTCATTCTTCCAAATAGTGATGAAAAATAAAATACGAATAGTTTTTCACCAGATAATTGTTAAACATTCTTGAATCAAATTTATTTAGAATTCCGCGGAGTAAATTCGCGAGCAAATCCACTCAACGGAATTTTTAACAAATTATAAAGTAAATTTGTTTTTCTAGTATATTTATACAAATATAGAAAATTATCAAATTAATTAAATTAATCTTTAAGAAATTCAAAGATGTTTTTTATAAAGCGAAAATTTAGAGAATACTTGAATCAGCTTCTAAGTGGTTAGATTTAATTCAAATACCTCAGGGCCGTGCGGTAGTTTTTCTCCGTATGATGCAAGTCTTTGAAATGCCATTCCTTTAAATGTTTTTTTTAAATAACCTTGGGTTGTGATAATAAAAAAAAAAAAATGCTCAAAATTTAAAAATACTATTTTTATTTTGAAAATATAAACAAGGTTTTTTAAAATATAAAACAAGTTATAACTACGATAAACTATAACAATCTACTACATTATAACCCATCTAAATTTAACTTTAGCAAATTGGCTAATTAGGATGTGTAGTATAAGTGGCAGCTAATTTAGATTCAATAGAAATTAAAGACAGATTTTTAAGTTTTGTTTAGTTTATTGAACTTCTTAAGTAGTTTTTTATTAATTTTAATTTGTAAAAAAAACTTCCCCACTAGCTACAGAGACAGGGAGTTTTAAAACATGCTTCGTGTTACAACGGAGTATTCGGATACAAAGTAATTAAGTTATTTTGGCACAAATAATTTAAAACATCCAAGGGTTTCTTAGAATATGGTAGGATTCGGGATACATCACGTAATTCTTCTTAAAGATCATTTGCATATATATTTTATTTATTTTTGATTTTGACCGAAATGTATTGACTCGACACTGGTACAACATTTTGTCATCTATATCCTTGAGTTTTAAAAATGTCTTGCGATCGAATTGTCCAAGCGGGGGAGGGGGGGGGTTCACGCGGACGCCCCTCGCATATAACTTTATTTTTCGATTTTAAAAATTTAATGTAACAAAAAATTTAATTAAAAATATCTCCAATTTTAAAAAATCGTGGCGCTTGCCGCCGCCCCATTTGCTGCTTTATGCCGCTCCCTTACTGTGCCGCCTGATGCGGCCTCCTCTCTGCATCATAGTACGGCACGGACCTGAAATACCTCACAGAATGATCATCCTTGTAATTTAAAACATTTTGTTGGTTCATCATATCCTTCACAAATATAGGTACCGTACATTTCGAAGTCTTGTTTTACTTTTTGAATATTTTGGAGCAGCAGCACAAAGATATCGCACACGTTGTTATTGTGAGTACACTGAAAAAACGATATATTTATAGTTAAGAAATTATAGTTGATATGAATAGATGAAGAAGTTAATTATGGCGAAATTGATCTCTGTTCAATATGAATAAATGATATACGTAGTTTTAATTATTCTCATAATTTTTGGAGCAACTCTAGATATATTAATAGTTAAGATGCGGCTATTTTAACCAAGCATCAATAAGTAAATTATGAGAAATATTTTTATATGAATAAAATAATGGAATATTTAAATTTAATAGTTGGGTATTTAAATGGAATTATACGTAATTACGACAAGAAATTATACCTATAAACTTGAATATTTTTTATTTATAATAAATAATAGGTATGTATTTCTGACTAGAAGATGAGTATATATTCATTTGATGTAGAATCTATATTCAATCAAATGAACTATATAAATATCGATTTTAATTATTCATTTGGTTGAATTAATTAATTGATAAAAATTTGAATTATTATTTTTGATTTAAAGTACACGGTAATCTAATTTTATTATATACTAGCTTCAAGGGCCGCCCCTGGACCCCCATGTGGCTGTTTTATTGTAAACTTTTAAAGCTTATTATTAGATTATAGAATATTTAGGTTTAATTAGGCTCAAATTAGGTTTTTAATAATTTCAATAGGCTGAAATTTCTAGATTTCAAAACAATATAACAATGTGTTTTCAAATAATTTTGTGTTCTTTAAAAGAATTCTACGGGCTAATTGAATTTTGGTTTTAATCTTTAAAATATATTTTTAAAGAAATTCCAAAAGCTAATTAATTCCCTTTCAGTTAGTTTAGTTAGTAGGTATAGTTTCAATAATACTTTATAATTAACTTTGAAATAAATAAATAATATTGAAATGAATGAATGAGCTCGAATGCAAAAAGCCAAAAGGCTTAGTTCTTTTGAAATGTCTGAGGGTCTTAAATACCATAGAAAAAGGATGAGGTGAGATTCCCAAGGGTATTTTTAAGAAAATGATTTTTAAATAACATATTTTATTTTAAATTAAATATTTTTCATCTATATATATAATCAAAAGCTTGGCTGAAACTTTTTTATTTTTTTCTACCCTATTAAAGACGGTTTTCAGAATTTTTTTAAATTTTTTCACCCAACCCAAAAGAAGTTAGGAATTTTTGAAAAAATAGCTTTTTTTAAATAACCATAACTTTTTCAAAATTTAGTTATCAGTTATTTTTAAATAACCATAACTTTTTCAAAAAATTTAGTTATCAGTTAATTGAAATAATTATTCACAGGTGGTTGTCTCGATAAAAATGTTTATTTATATTTTTATTCAATTTCCTTTTAATTTTTAATTGGTTTTTTAAATTTTTAAATTCCACTAATAGATGATTACAAATATTATTATATATATATTAAAAGTTAAGACAATTTAATTAGTTTTAAATTCCACAAACGTATTTTTTCTATATTAGAATTTGGGCAATTTAATTGATGAACTCTGAAAAAATTATTATACGGTATTTATTTATATACCTATACATATTTAGACATAATCTGCGGGTCATTACAAGGCTTGAAATACAAAAACTAGGTGAGGGGGCGGGGGCGAGGGTGGAGGAGATGTGGGGGGTGCAGTGGTACGGGGGGCAAGGGAAGTGGTTTCGGGGATGGAGGCAGGAATTTGGGTGGGGGTGGGGTGTAGGTAGGGGTGGATGTGGGGTGCAGTGTGGGGGCCCAGGGGCGATGCGGGAGTGGGTCGAGGTATTTATATATAGCTTTTAACTGAAGCAAAAAGTTGCCGAGCATCGCTCGGGGGCCAGGTACTATTATTTAACTCAAAAAAGATAATTTTTGAGATGTATCACTTTTCTTGTTCAACGACGATATGTGTATAAATAATATTTCATTTTTGGCATTTCTGAAGAATAATTAAATCTATGTAATTCATTGTTAAATCATGAATTTGTTTTTTTGTTTAAAATATTTTATTATTTATTTATTTGTATTGTTGAAAAAGTAAATAAAGCTAAATCTGCAAGCTTAGAAAACAAGAAGTTGCTATTGAAGACATTTGTATGGAGCATAGCCATGTACGGGTGTGAAACCTGGACAATTGGAAAAGCGGAGAGAAAGAGATTGGGGCTTTCAAAATGTGGTGCTACAGAAGAATGATGAATATCAAATGGATGGATAAAATTACAAATGAAGAAGTTCTTGGAAGAATCGGAGAAAGAAGAACCTTGTGGAAGAGTCTGAAGAAGAGAAGAGGTCAGATGATGGGGCACACACTGAGACATGGGGGACTGCTCAGGGATATCTTGGAGGAAGAGGGGGAAAGAAAAGGGGAAGGGGAAGACCCAGATTAGAATATTTCAACCAAATAATTGGGGATATGGGATGCCAGACATTTAGAGAGGTCAAACAGCTGGCGGGGGACATAGTCGAGTGGAGACAGATTGTTGCATCAAACCAGTTTTAGGAATGTATACTCAATGATGATGAAATCTGCACGTTTATTTTATCTCATCCTTATTTTACTATAAATTATACTCGTAACAATTTATTTTATATTAAATAAGGGAAACTCGGTATAAATAATGAATTCACATACTTGTTAAATAAATATTTATGTACACAAACGTTAATAATTAAATAATTTAGCATCCGTTAATAGCCTTAGAATTAGCTAAGTGGTTAATTTATTCCGTCTATCCTGTATAGTAAGTAGTTAAGTTCATTGATGACATAATGGAAGATGCCGGCGTCGCCTGCGAGTGGCAAGTATGCATTCGAAAGGAACAACCTGTATTGCGGGTTACATCTTTAGGCTCTAAATATTTATTAAATAACTAGCTTCAAGACCCGCCTTCAGCGGGCCTTTTGCTAGCGGAGGCTTCGCCCCTGACCCCTACGTAGCTGCTTTATTGATGTTTTATTAGTAACAGAGAATAAATATAGTTGTTTTATTATAAAGTCTTAAGTAGATATAATTTGAGATTCTATTTAACTGTAATATATAGTACACTCATAACAAATAAGATGAAACAAATATTTAAAATGTATTTAAAATCCACTTGTTATCATTAAGGGGAAAATAAAAAAAGTTATATTATATGTAGGTATTATTATAGATAAGAAGACTTGAAAATTACAACAAATAAAATACACTAAAAGGTATAAAATAATTATTATCTTATTTAGTTACAACTAAACGACGAAATATTAACATGAAGTTTCTTTTGAAGTCGGTGCCAAACATATACCTTTTATGAATCGCACTCGACGGATCTTACTTAGTACGTTTGGCGGGTATGCTCGCTTACAGGTATAGTTTGTTTGGCACCGACTTCAAAAAGTAATTTCATGTTAATATTTAGTAGTTTACTTGTAATTAAATAAGATAATAATTATTTTATATCTTTTAGTGGATTTTATTTGTTGCATTTAATTTTTTTGAAGTCGGTTTTTATTTTTTCTTAAAAATTATTTTTTTCAAATTACCACTTGTATTTAGCTCAATTTGAACTCGAGTTATAGCCAAAGATAGTGACCATTTGATTTTATCATGTTTTTTATCCTTTATAATAACGTAGTTTTAGTTTTTTAGTTATATTTCGAGTTCTAATTAAGTGGTAATTTGAAAATCAAAGAGGAAGGTGTTTTCTATTACGTCAGTAAAATATTTTGATTTCAAATATTAGTGTTTAATATTTAATGGGACTCGAAAAATTTCAGTAAAAATCTTTTTATGGTTCCGTTTAATAAGTAAAACGGGACCCTTCACTTACAACGTATGTCTGCTATTATCTTTGTTATTTATTTATTAATAACTAAGAGCCAGGATTCGTATGCAAATGCATATTTTTTATGACTATTTTAAAGTCATGCAAAAACATTTTTACTTTACCATACAGGGTATGGTCAAGTATCGTGCATAAAAAAGTGGTTTTTTCCTTCTTTTTTTCAAAATATCTCAAAAACGGCTGAAACTATTTTGATTAAAAAATTGGGCGAAACCATGGCATTTCGGTCTACTAAAAAGCTCTTTTAAATGAACATCGAAAAATTATATTTTTTGAGATAATAATTGTTTTGTCAAAATGTGTCTGTTAGTCTATGCGTTAGCAAATTTTTGTGGACGAGCTAGCACAAAAACTAGTGTGAATATCGAAAACAAATTTCACACGTAGTTGAGATTTAGAGCTGATTAGATTTTGGTGCATATCGACCCAAAATTAAGGGGGTGGAGGGGGGGGGGTTAAAAATTAAAAATCTAGGCTATTTGAGCAAACTCAACCAAATTTTGTAAACATCCTGACACATTTCTCATTTCTAAAGAAAATAATTTTAAACCACAATCAGTCAATTTTTATGAAAAATTAAATTTATTAACACAAAAAAAGAAGAGCACTTGACGTTTCGGGAGATTTTCCTCCCTTCATAAAAAATAAAAAAGAACAAAAAATTCTGGTGCTGACTACCCTGTTAAGAACGATCGAAACGTTATTGTATTATTTGTTAGTGTTTAATAAATAATTATAGTCATTATGTGGGATTTTAATAAAATTTCAACTTTTAAAAAGGTTAAAGTTTGGAATTTTTATTAAAATCACACATGATTAATTTATAATTATTTATTGAAACAAATAACTACAAATTTAAATACAACGTTTCGATCGACTTATTCTGCGATCATTCTCCAAGTATGAGCACCCACTTATATGTTAACTAAGCTAATCACCTGTACTTCATGTTTTATCTCCAATCAAAACACAATTAACCGAATGTTTTCTACATTTGATTCAATTGCGAATCTAATGTAGGGAATTTTTGTCAAATATTGAGTGAAAATAATATTTGAACTTATATATTTCTAACTTGAAATAATGATATTAAATACATTTTATAATTTTTCTCATTAATATATCAAAGAATAATTGATACGTCAACGAGAATTATTTTGACTGCGCTGATTTGAAAAAGATATTTTTATCTCGCTATACGCGAAATGACGTTGGATTGTAGCTAAGTGGATCACATCTTTTTCTCTCTTGGTCCAGACTTAATACTCAGCAGACTCCAATAGCGTAATCCGCAGTAGTCTCGCGAGATAAAAAATATCTTTTTCAAATCAGCGCGGTCAAAATAATTCTCGTTAACGTATCAATTATTTTTTGATATATTAATGAGAAAAATTATAAAATTTATCAAAACACAATTGTACCGACGGCATCAGCGCCCCTGTCGGATTGAGCATTACATGTTTTAAAAGATTATAAAGCAAACAAATTATTTAAAACAGATTACTATAATGTTTTTTTCAATTAAAATTCTTGTGGTAGATGAGGCTTGTAAAACCTTGAAGACTGGTGGATTGTGTTCGTTAAGAAAGAAAAGAATTACTTCTTATTTCTATATTTTAACATTTAATTTTCAGAAAAAATTCAGAGACGTTTCGGCGGAATATTATCTCGCCATCTTCAGTCTAAAGGCAAAAAACAAACATTCAATTACAATTTTGGACATAACTCAACCTCACATTACACAATTGTTTACATATTCATTGTGCTTACAAGACATTTAAATAAATTAAAATCAATACAATTGAAAAAGACTCACCTAGACTTTTCTTAATAGTAACATTAAATCGCTGAGGTCAACTCAAATTCACCTCGCATTACAACTTCGTATTTCAGATCAGCATAAAAACTCAAACCAGATAGCTAAAATATAAAGTTCACAACAATGAACTGAATAATTATCAAAAAAATTTTTTTTAATTTTTATTGTTACAATTATAAAATTTGGTCAATACCTGTAGAGTATGCTAATCAGACAATACTTGAGAATGTATCAATAAAAACGTCATAGTACACCTTAAAACAGCTTATCATCTACTCAAGAAATGACAGATAATAAAAAAGAGACAAAAGACAACCAAAGTCAACACGTACCACACAATGCTTTAACAATGACAATTTAATTCATACACTAAAAGTCCCATAAGCAACGGTGTTTTTGTCACTATGACAGCGAAAAAGTTTACCCTAACTTTTCCAGCGACAAAACTGAACCTAGCTTTATTTTTTCAATTATGTTTTATTTATTAATTGGTTTTTTAATTTTAAAACCCACTAATAGGTTAAAGCAAATATTATTATATTATATTAAAATTAGAAATTTTTTGTTTGTTTTTAATTAACAGGTGTCTAAATCATAACAAAACAGGTGTGTTTACAAATAAAGTGGTTCAAGTGGCTTTTTTTTATATAGCTTGGAAACAAATCTTATTTAATTTTATGTTTTTATTTCAGATCCTATACGATTATTTTTTTTATTTTTATTTTCCTATTTATTTTTTTATCAAGTTGTTTATAAGAATTGTATTTTTAACAATTGTACTTTTCCTCTAAATTAAATAAACTAATTTATGTCTTAATTTTGTTAATTTTGTGATTTACGTATTGATTCATTAAATTGTCTTACCGAATTACACTCAAGATTTTTTTGGGTCGAAGTAAACTTGATATTTTATAATTCGAGTTTTGTTGTCCTTTGGGCAATTTAACTCAAAAACTACTCAGAAAAATTACTCGTCCTACGGACTCGTAATTTTTTCACAGGTAGTTTTTTTCGTTTAGTTGCCAGGCAACAAAATTCTCATTAAAATGTCAAGTTTACTTCGGCAAAAAAAAGCTCTCGTGTAATTATAAGTGACAAAATGACAATTTCCCATTTTCAATCTCTACTTTTCCTCACAGTTTTACCTTCTTTCAGTTTTACCTTCTTTCTTAAATGTTAAAATATAGAAATAAGAAGTAATTCTTTTCTTTCTTAACGAACACAATCCACCAGTCTTCAAGGTTTTACAAGCCTCATCCACCACAAGAATTTTAATCAAACAAATTATATTGACAAATCACATGATAATAATAACAATAATAATACATAACAATTAATTCACTTATCAAGAATATTATACTATACAGAGTTGGATTTTTTATAATATAAGGTACATTTTTGTATATTATTTACATGAAGCTAGCAAACTTGATATCTGTAAGTTGCCACGGTTTTAAAAAGGTTCTTATTTAGAATTTTGAAATTTTTATCAATGCTGAACCAAATTAGATGGTTAGTTTTTCCATTTTTAGACTTCTGGGGTCCCACTGATTATGTATACAAAATTTGGTTGAGTTTGCTCAAACGGCCTAGATATTTTATTTTTAACCCCCCCTCCTCTCCCTTAATTTTGGGTCGATATGCACCAAAATCTAATGAGCTCTTAATCTCAATGGACCAAAACTACTTGTGAAATTTGGTTTTGATATTCACACTAGTTTTTGAGCTAGCTCGTCCACAAAAATTTGGTAACTCACAGACTAACAGACATTTTGACAAAACAATTATTATCTCGAAAAATATAATTTTTTCGATGTTCACTTATTAGACCCTTTTTGTAGACCAAAATCCTATGGTTTTGCTCAATTTTTTTAATCAAAATAGTTTCAGCCGTTTTTGAGATATTTCTAAAAAAAGTAAAAAAAAAAAAAAAAAAAAACACTTTTTTCATGCACAATTACAATACTTGACCATACCCTAGTATGGTAAAGTAAAAAATTATTATTTGTACCAGATACATATTCAGAATGTTTTTTTTTTTGGGGGGGGGAGGGAAGGGAGGATATTTTTTATGTAATAACAGATTAATAATAATAATAATAATAATAATAACCAATATTTTACAAAAATCTATAGTTATTATTAAAGTTTTTTAAAACGTTTAAAAAGTCATTAAAACATTATATATTCTCAATCAATCTCTCACTTATAAATGACGTATACCTTTATGAAATAATTTATAAAGAAATTACACCAATTACTTTATATTAATAAATTACCAAAAGATATTTTAAAATACGTGTCGAAAATTCTATATAAACTTTAATTTAAATTTAAAGACATCTCAATCGTTGTCTGACCATGGAGAAATATAAACCTTTTGATATTCATTTGAAATATTTTCACTATTTTGGATTGATGTCGTCCAAAAAGAATGGACTCTTATACAACATACACACGGTAATAAAATATTATTACGTTTATGTTTCTGAGGTGAGTAATTGTTTTTATTTGTGATCGACATATAACATAAACTAATCAAATATTGACCTTTTTAAAACCTGAAGAAGGAGGAAAGATCCTTCCAATCGTCGGTTTTAAGAGGTAAATAACTTTCCAATAAATTTGTTTTATAGGAATTTTAAATTTTTCATTATTCTTAAAGCTCCTTTCCATCAATAACTCTCTATTGTAATTGAAAGATTTTAATTTTTTTAAGTTTCAATGTTTACCTGACATGGTTTAGTTATTTACATCATTTACATCTCACATTATTCATACTTATCAGTTTCAAAATGACTTAACTTTTTCTGCTATAATTTTAACAAAAAAATAAAAACCGACTTCAAAAATTAAATGCAACAAATAAAATACACTAAAAGGTATACAATAATTATTATCTTATTTAGTTACAACTAAACGACGAAATATTAACATGAAATTACTTTTGAAGTCGGTACCAAACAAACTATACCTATAAGCAGAGTACCCGCCAAACGTACTAAGTAAGATCCGTCGAGTGCGATTCATAAAAGGTATATGTTTGGCACCGACTTCAAAAAGTAATTTCATGTTAATATTTCGTCGTTTAGTTGTAACTAAATAAGATAATAATTATTTTATACCTTTTAGTGTATTTTATTTGTTGCATTTAATTTTTGAAGTCGGTTTTTATTTTTTTCTTAAAAATTATTTTTATTTTTCTCTTTTTAGTGATGTTATTAATAGTGATCATATCATCAGAACTTGACTAAATTAATATGAAACCATCCCTAAGACACCCCCTTTCGGATAAAAAAGAACCATCGAAATCGGTTCATAAACAAAGAGGTTAGGTCTAAACAAACCTAATAAAAAAGGTCTAATACCTATGAAAAAAAACGAAAAAAATGGGACCAATCGGAAGCTAGACTGGACCCAATGCAAAAAAAAATTTCAAAATCGGTTGACAATTGGCGGAGATATGAGGTAACATAGGCACAAAAAAAAAAAATTCAGTCGAATAGAGAACCTCCTCCTTTTTTGAAGTCGGTTAAAAACAATATATTAAAGGAGACAATAAAAGAGTGTGTCTTCTGATGGAAAAATACATTTTTTAATTTATTTATAACTTAGCTATAGTTGGTCATAATTACGCCTTTGGTAATAGCTTTTCCATGGTGGTCCGATGCCTGTACAGCATTCCCATTTCCAATGCCTCATCCTTACGTTTCATAAATTACAAAAAAATAAAATTGTAGTTTTCAAAAAAAAAACAATAGAAAATCCAAAAAAATTAATAAAAAAATACCAAAAAATTACAAGAAACACCATATGGTCTAATAAACTATAAATTACTTAAATTTTTATAATTTTTCTAATTAATATAACAAAGAATAATTGCTGTATCAATGAGAATTGTTTTTGACCGCGCTTATTTGAAAAAGATATTTATCGCGAGACTACCTGCGGATTACGCTATTGGAGTCTGCGGAGTCTTAAGTCTGGACCAAGAGAGAAAAGATGTGATCCACTCCGCAGACTCCAATAGCGTAATCCGCAGTAGTCTCGCGATAAATATCCTTTTCAAATAAGCGCGGTCAAAAACAATTTTCATTGATATAGCAATTATTCTTTGTTATATTAATTATAAAAATTATAAAAATTTATTTAAGATCATTATTTCAAGTTAGAAATATATAAGTTCAAATATTATTTTCACTCAATATTTGACAAAAATTCTCTACATTTGATTCGCGATTGAATCAAATGTAGAAAACATTCGATTTATAAATTACTTATTACGCGGAGGTCAAGCTTAAAAATTACCTGAAGAAGTCGAAAAATATACGACGAAACGTTGCAACATTTAAAAATTTTAAATTCCAATTATTTCAAAGTCCAAGTTCTCAATAACCAAGCATATAAGGAAATTTTTTAACATGGACGATTAGCCGAGTAAATAGGGGGATTTCAGCTTACATTAATTGCGGGAGAAATATTTTTTGAAGCTATGCTTCTTAAAGCGCGCTGGGTAGGGCCTAAATAGGAAAAAGCGACCCCGTAAGATTCTGGGCTGCTGGTAGGGGAAGTGAGAGAGGGCGGGTGAATGGGGAGCCAGGTCAAGCAAGACAAACATCGACGTTTCTGACGGCTTATGTAATGGTGCTAGTGGAAAATTAGTACATTTAGAATTTGATGATAACAACTTCTTACATCGTGTTTGGTTACAATTTTTAACCGACTTCAAAAAAGGAGGAGGTTCTCAATTCGACTGATTTTTTTTTGTGTCTATGTTACCTCATATCTTCGCCAATTGTGAACAGATTTTGATTATTTTTTTTCATTGGGTTCAGTCTAGTTTCCGATTGGTCCCGTTTTTTGAAGCTTTGTTTCTTTAAGCGCGCTGGGCAGGGTCTAAATGGGAAAAAGCGACCCCGCAAGATTCCCATTCTGCTACGATTCTGGGCTGCTGGTAGGGGAAGTGAGAAAGGGCGGGTGAAGTATAAAATAAACTTAAAGAAATTTCTCTAATTCAGGAACACTGAAAATTTCCCACCAATATGAAAAAGTGAATTGCGCTAAAAAAATGCGGTAAAATTAAAAAGCTCTGGGGTTACAGGACCCCTGGCCCAGTTGCCCCCGGCCCCAGTTACCCCACCTGGCCTTATCCTATATTTGCTATTTTTTTGATTCTTGTTTTATTTTATTTTTTCAGATTACAGGAATGACATTAATTGCCACCATTGGCATCGGGTGTATGATATTTTTATATTTGCATGGCATAGAAGTAATCAATTTAGCTATTACTATCTCGATTATTCATGCTGTACTAAAGGTAATGATCAAATTTTCATGGGGGTCATACCACAAAGCAAAATATTTAGTAGGAATTTTTTTTATTAAAATAAGCTGACGTGTTCTGATGTGGCCCTTCCATTTGACTTTACCATACAACCTTGCCCCTAAAATTACTTATAATCATGTAGATGGGAAGGGGGGGGGTTAGTTTTTGCATTTTATACTTCTGGCGTCCCACTGATTATGTATACAAAATTTGGTTTAGTTTGGTAAATGGCCAAGATTGTCATTTTTTGACCCTACACCCCCCCTCCCATTTTGGGCGGTTAGTTTTTGTATTTTTATACTTCATGGGGTCCCACTGATTATGTATACAAAATTTGGTTTAGTTTGCTCAAACGGCCTAGATTTTTAATTTTTAACCTCCCCCCTCCACCCCTCTTAATTTTGGGCCGATATGCACCATAATCTAATCATCTCTTAATCCACGGAGCAGCGGTGCGCTCCCCTTGTCGCCCTGGGAATTTCTCAGAGAACTTTATACGATATGACCTTCAGGGCGATGAGGGGTTCATTAATGAATTTTTACAGCTTCAACAGGAGAACTTATAGGGAAATCGCCATGCGCTAGAAATTGTATATAAAAAGAAAAAAAGAAAAAAGAATTTTTTTTTTGTAAATATATTATGTTAATATTCCTATAATTATGTAAATACTCCTGTAATTAAATTCACCCGACTATGTAAATATTTCTTGTTAGTGGAGGCCCCCACCTGCGTGGCCCAATAAACGAAAAATCAATGGACCAAAACTACATCTGAAATTTGTTTTCGATATTCACACTAGTTTTTGAGCTAGCTCGTACACATAATTTGGTAACGCACGGACTAACAACCAGACTAACAGACATTTTGACAAAACAATTATTATCTCAAAAAATATAATTTTTTCGATGTTCATTTATTAGGGCTTTTTTGTAGAGCGAAATGCTATGGTTTCGCTCAATTTTTTTAATCAAAATAGTTTCAGCCGTTTTCGAGATATTTCGAAAAAAGAAGGAAAAAAAAAACACTTTTTTCATTCACGATTACAATACTTGACCATACCCTGTATTGTCCAGTTAAATTGTGTTTTTACCCGGAAAGTTTTGGGGTAGATGTAATTTCTTCGCCTTTTATGTTTTTGGGTGTACTGAATCCGAATCTGAGGTTTGCTAACAAAGTTTCGTGACGGAAGATTTTCAAAAATGCAAAAAAAAAAAAAGGTAAAAAATCTCATTTTTGTCGATTTTTTGCTTATAGCTCGAAAACTATCAACTTTCCGTAAATAAACTTCCTATTCAGTTCATAAAATTTTCTACAAAGGATATGATCCGAATCCTCAAACGTGTCATGTAATCTATAAATCTAAGAGTTTTAACAATTGGCGAAAGCGCTTGTTCGACTTTTATCCAATTTGACAGCGAAGGGGTCCTGAGAGTTCGAAAACCTCGTGTTTCTCGTAAAGAGGGCTTTAGGAGGGATAATTGATTTTAGCTCGACAGAACAGACACCGTGATAGTATCTGTAGTAAAGGGAAAGTGCAGAAACGGTTCTTCGGTGAACCAGGAGTCGAGTGAGTTGGTTAGAGCCGGGTCTCCTATTAGTTTAATTGCTCGCTAAAGATTTAGCTATAATACTATATGTTGCAGGTCAGAGAGAGATGTGTCTTAAGGGTTTGGCTACTGGCCCGGCAAGCTTAGTTAGCGCTTGGGTTCGATTCCTAAGGGGACGAACCTCTCTGATATGCAATGTAAAAATATTTCTCTAATATCTATGATTTTTATGACCTTTGACCTTCAATATCTTAAGACGCGGACACGATAGCATTTGTGACTTTTGAGACAACATTTAGGACGACAAAACAAAGTTTTATACCAATTTACAGCTTATTATCTTTCATTCCGGGGTTGACCCCATTTTTTACCAAATATGACTGGGCTATTAATTTATAGGAATTAATAATCTTCAAATTTTAATTTCATGTTAAAAATGTAAACCACAGGGAGTTCTTATAATCCGAGAAAGGAAATTTATCAAATCGATTGTTGAAGAGTTTATACGCATTTCTAATATGCTCAAATACAATGAGGATAAAAATTTCCTTATCTTAAATCGAGTGGAAACCAGTTTAAAAAAGCGTACTGTTGTCTTCTTCTATGTTTGTCTAATTACTGTACTCATTTGGAATTTCAAAAATGTAATAATGGTAAGTACAACATTATCACCTGGCCTGAGACATAGAGTAATATAGAGTGGAAGGCTCCAGCCAGTGTATTATAGGGTATATTTATGAGTTACAGAGCTCTCTGGCGAGACCAGGACGAGATCATTGGGCAATTTTTGGTGAGGTCTACAAATAGGTAGCGGACGATTCAAAACATTTTATTGAGAGTAAAAAAATAAAAGTTTATTTATATCGAGGGGGAAACTAAACTACGCTATTGTTTGACTACCTAGAACAAGCTTTCAAGGTATTTCAGGTCAACTTCTGTTTTTTAAATGGAACTCATATGTTCTTATATCTAATCTACAAAAAAACTGAACAACTTTCATTAGAACTATTTTTTTATGCGATATCAAATAAACAAAATATTGAATCAATTAGATCTCAAAAAAATTCCTAATAATTATTCTTAACAATTATTCAACTTAATTATCAAATAATAATGATCAAATATTTAATTATTAAATAAATAATTTAATAATAATTAGTAATTTAATAATTTTTGGATACTGTTCTGAGACATTCCAGAGTGTATTGCAGCAAGTCTTCTGGATGAATTCCAGTTCCAATTTCCTTATTTTGGCCTGTTCTAGTTTCTTCGTAGCGTTTACACTTCCTGTTTTTTTTAACAGATTTACAACACGATAAAATGAAGCTTGGGAGGGTGTATTCTTATCAGGAAAACGCTCGGCATCCATTTCAATGGCAGCCCCATAACACTTCTTCCACATTCACCGCATAAATTAAGACCATTTCAATTCTGTCTTCAACAAAAAATGCTCCATTTTTATTATGGTAGATACAATATAACTATCTACTGGATTGATACGAGAAATAAACTTTTTTAAACTCAAGAATTTTAACTAGTTCTATTAAGTAGAAAATAATCTCTTAAATCTGAGTATTTAATGAAGTTTTAAGTAATCATTATAAACACTTATTTTCATTGTTGTGACTTTTCAATTTAATAATTATTTACTTAATAATCAATTATTTAATCATTATTATTTGATAATTAAGTTAAATAATTGTTAAAAATAATTATTAAGATTTTTTTTGAGATCTAATTGATTCATGTATTTTGTTTATTTGATGTCGTATAAGAAAATAGTTCTTATGAAAGTTGTTCAGTTTTTTTTGAAGATTAAGTAGACGTAATGAAAAATATAGGGTTCCATTTAAAAAACAGAACTTGACCTAGAAATACCCTTGAAAGCTTGTTCTACGTCGACAAACAATAGCGTAGTTTAGTTTCCCCTCGATATAAATAAACTTTTATTTGGAACTTTTTTCCATATAATGCACTGTTTTTGAATTATAAGACTGTCTCAAGATAAAAAAACTCACCCGGTATATATGTTGCAGTAAAGCGCCTGCTTTTAGTAAGAACGCGTTCTTGCATCGTTAAAACCCGCTTCCCACTTTAATAATTTTATGGCGGTTCAGACGCTTATTGACGTTTTCGGCTGAGTTTTGATTCAAAGCAGGTCTAGAATCTTAATTTTTGACTTTCCGCCTCATTTCTTGTATTTCTATTTTCAAAAATTTTTAAACGAAAATGTCAAAAATTAGAAAAAAAAGTTGTAGAGGATGTAATTTTTGACATTTTCGTTTGAAAATAAACACCCTAAATGAGGCAAAAAGTCGAAAATTAAGATTCTAGACATTTGAATCAAACTTAACCAACATCAGTATCCTCTGGTTGCCATAAAGGTAATCAGCGAAACGGGCTTTAACTAGTAAGAACGGGTCTCTTACTAAAAAACGGGGTTTTACTGCACCCATATACCAGGGTGATTCACGGTCGGTGGCACGTTAGACGTTTATGGAAAACGGAACGCAGGCTTTTTCTGAAAATTTATCACCTTACATTTTCTTACCTGTTCTATCGATCTAAAATATTTTCATCAATGTGACGTTTCGGCTTCCATCGAAAAGTCGTAGCAACTTTATTTTTTAAATGGAACACCCCGTATATTAACACGTTTTTAGAACCGCCCTTTTTATTAAAATACTTTTTTGTTAATATTGTCCTATACCTATCTCTATCGGTTTTCGAGATAAAAATAATTTGTGTTAAATATGGTCCAAAACATGGCCCTAATTAAACTTAAATAAATTAGTCCTCTCAATTCATGAAAAGTTGATATTTTGGCTTTTTTTTTTAAAACATCCATTTAAATGGCAGCCCCACATAACACTTCTTCCACATTCACCGCACGGATTAAGCCCATTTAAATTCTGTCTTCAACCAAAAATGCTCCATTTTTATTATGGTAATACGAGGGGAAGTTGAAAAATAAGTTTCCCCTGTCGACTGTGGTCAGAGTTGTGTATGAAAGTCAAAAATAGAATGAGACATTAAAGATATAACAAACCTTTATTTTTCCACATAGGTACCAAGTACATTGAGACATTTGTCATATCGCTTAATAAGCTTCAAAAAGCCCTCCAGGAAAAATCAGGGCTTTGCATACGGAAGAAGCGTTGAACGGCTTGTTTCACTTCCGTATTGCTTCCAAAGCGCCTTCCCCGAGATTTGTCTTCAAAGCCGGAAACAGATGGAAGTCGCTTGGTGCGAGATCAGGACTGTATGGCGGATGGTGTAGGCGCTCCCAACCAAGAGTTGCAATATGGTTTTGCGTTGCCCTCGCCGAATGTGGTCTGGCATTGTCATCCAACAGCAGAACGCCAGATGTGAGAAGCGCCAGGCCGCTTTTTCCGAATCGCCTCTTTCAATTTCGACAGGGTGTCACAGTAGCGCGTAGCATTGATGGTTCCAACCTCCAAAAAGTCCAGCAACAAAACTCCTTGGGCGTCCCAGAAAACTGTGAGGAGCACTTTACCTGCAGGCTGAGAGAGAGGCTGGTCTCCGCTTTGCGCAGGCACTGCAACAGCGCCATCTGCTTGATTTGCAGCGACCTCTACCCAATGGTGTATCGGTGACTTGCGCGTTTTCCTGCTGTGTCGCCTTTCGCCCATAGCCGTTCAACGCTTCTTCCATATGCAAAGCCCTGAATTTTTCTTGGAGGACTTTTTGAAGCTTATCAAGCGATATGACAAATGTCTCAACGTACTCGTACGAGAATAATAAAATAAAGGTATGTCATATCTTTAATGTCTCATTCTATTTTTTGACTTTCATACACAACTCTGACCACAGTCGACAGGGGAAACTTATTTTTCAACTTCTCCTCGTACAATAGTATAACTATCTACTGGATTGACACGAGAAATAAACTTTTTTAAACTTAAGAATTTTTACTACTTCTAATAAGTAGAAAATAATCTCTTAAATCTGAGTATAACGAAGTTTTAATGTCATTATAAACACTTATTTTCATTGTTGTGACTTTTCGATTTAATAATTATTTAATCATTATTATTAGATAATTGAGTTGAATGATTGTTAAAAATAATTATTAAGATTTTTTTAGATCTAATTGATTCATGTATTTTATTTATTTGATGTCGTATAAAAAATAGTTCTTATGAAAATTGTAGAATAAGTAGACTAGTAGAATAAGTAGACGTAATGAAAAATATAGAATTACATTTAAAGAACAGAACTTGACATTGAAATACCCTTCAAAGCTTGTTCTACAAATAATAGCGTAGTTTAGTTTCCCCTCGATATAAATAAACTTTTATTGGAAACCTTTTTTCATATAATGCATTGTTTTTGAGTTATAAAACTGTCTCATGATAAAAAACTCACCCGGTATATATAAATGAAAAAAAGGCTTTGAATGTACTAAGATCTTTGGATCGCTCTTAAGAACTAAAGAAATTTCGCCCTGCAGTCGTTAGAGAGCGCTTTTCGATATACGGTAGCCTTCCACTCCATATTATTCTATGGTGTGGGTAAATATAATTCATGGATTATTTTTGTTAAGAATGGAGATGAAGAAACGGTGAAGCTTCAAAAAATTGACATCATTGGATGGAAAAAACACTATGCCGTATATGTGTGGTATCCATTTGTTATTGACAATCAATTTAAATTTTATTTCATTCTTTTATACCAGGTAATATTATATAAATATAATACATTCACTTCGAGGGGTGATCCGCGATTGGAAGTAGGTGTACAACACTTTGGAAGCATTTTGAAAGTAGTTGGAACTATTTGAAAGCACTTGGGAAGTACTTGGGAATATTTGGAAGTACTAGGAAATATTTGGAAGCACTTGGAAATATTTGGACGTACTTGGAAATACTTGGAATTACTTGGAAATATTTGGAAGTACAAGTGGAAGTAGGTGTACAGTATATTAGGTCGCGGTTCACCCCTCGATTCACTTTATCTAGTATTAGTCCATTCAAATTGTGTTTTTATCAGGATAGTTTTGGGTTAGTTCTGATTTTTTACATATATATGTATAGATGATGGATGATTTTAATTATGTTTGGCTCGAAGGGTTAGTTGGAAGGATATTAGCCGGGCTTGGATGGGGGATGATCTTCAGAGATTAGAATCTCTCTTGGCGGCGGAAAACCAGAAAATGCTTTTCTAAAATAAGAATTTGCACTGGGCAGTTGAAAATATGCTTTAATAAAATAATGTCACAAAGCTTGCATTTATTGCTTTTTCGTTATAGAACGTGTATACAAATTACTTCTTAGACACAAGCCGCCTCTTTACCAAATAGTTCCCGGAGGATCAGTCACCTCGGAGAGTTGCCCCATTCAATGAGCTTCAACAACTGAACAGCAGCCGACAACTCACAACTGATAACTGAACTCGCGTCGAGGAACCAGCTGCTTTTATAAGCCTGGCCCTAATTAGCAATTAAACTGATCGGTTAATTATTCGCGGCATTTTAGGATGACGTATGCATAACTTTTCGCGCGCTCGCTTCTCATTATAAAAGGGGCGTGTCTTTGCTGCTCACCTGTCAATTTATCGAAAGATTCTGGCCGGTGAGCACCAAGCAAGCGTCTTTCTCAAGGAGAAAATGAATATTTACTTTTAAAAGCATTTTACATCGAAAGGACGAAGAATAAAATCCTACATATATTTTTTGGGCCGCTGAATCCAAATCTGATGTCTTCCACCGAAATCCCGTCACGCAACATTGTAGAAAATGCAAAAAATGTCAACATTTACATTTTTTTGGCAGTTTTTCGCTTATAACTCAAAAATTATCAATTTTTCGTAAATAGCCTTCCTATTCAAAATGAAAGATCTAAATTTACTACAAATTTTATTATTTAGGTTTTTCTACGACCAGCCTCAAGCGCAAAATCCAAGTTTTCGACCTCGGCAGACCCCCCGCCGGATCACACAAAAACTCGCACTTTTTTCGATATTTTCCCATTTTGACCACTAAGGAACACCTTTTCGACAAAGAACACTCCATAGATTTTTAAACTAGATTAAATTTTCTACAATTTAAACAAAGTTTAATTTTAATTGAATAAATAGTAATCCGTGCCGCAATGAGTTTGAAGTTTTGAAAAACTGCAATATTTCCAAAAATCGTAATTTTTCCTTCATAAAATGAAAACCACTCATCCTAGAAACTTGGATCCTATCTCATTCTCCAGGAAATTTTGTTGGCTTGAACGTTTACTTGACTTACTTTTTTTGTCAAAACTCTTAGATTTATAGATATCTAGCATTTTACAGGTCGAAACCTTAGATTTTGCCTTTGAGCCCAAACGGTTGATCGTAGAAAAAAACCTAAATTTTCAAATTTGTAGGAAATTTAATGTACTTTTATTTTGCAAACAAAAATTCTTTACAAAAAGTTGATAGTATCCTAGTTATAAGTGAAAAACCGCCAAAAAATGGAAATTTTCACCTTTGTTTCCATTTTCTACAATGTTGCGTCACGAAATTCTGTTGAGAGACCTCCGATTTAGATTCAGCGCCCCAAATAACATATATATGCAAAAAAAATCAGAACTACACCAAAACTTTCTCCATAGGGGCCCATTTGAGTACAATTTGACTGGACTATATGATGACAGATTATTTAAATATCTATATTTGCAGACATATTCCGGGATAATCTTGGCAGGAATTTATGCATTTGTGGATTCTTTTATTGTGGCTTTGAATGAAACTTTAGGAGCGCATTTTGAAGTTCTTGATAATGCTTTAATAAATATCAAGTCTGAACCGGAGAAGGAAATGCGAGAGAAGCTTGTTCAATGCATTCGATATCACCAGCAGATTTTTTCGTAAGTTTATCACCGAGGGGTGATCCGCGATTGGAAGTAGGTGTACATCTCTTTAGAAGTATTTTGGAAGTACTTGAAAATATTTGGAAGTACTTGGAAGTATTTGAAAGTACTTGGAAATATTTGGTAAAATTTAGAAATATTTGGAAGTATTTGGAAGTATTTGGAAATATTTGGAAGTACTTGGGAATATTTGGAATTATTTGGAAATATTTGGAAGTATTTGGAAATATTTGGGAGTGCTTGGAAATATTTGGAAGTATTTTAAAATATTTGAAAGTACTTGGAAATATTTGGAAGTATTTGGAAATATTTGGGAGTGCTTGGAAATATTTGGAAGTATTTGGAAATATTTGGAAGTATTTGGAAATATTTGGAATTATTTGGAAATATTTGAGAGTATTTGAAAATATTTGAAAGCACTTGGAAATATTTGGAATTATTTGGAAATATTTGGAAGTACTTGGAAATATTTGGAAGTACTTGGAAATATTTGGAAGTACTTGGAAATATTTGGAAGTATTTGGAAATATTTGGAAGTATTTGGAAATATTTGGGAGTGCTTGGAAATATTTGGAAGTATTTGAAAATATTTGAAAGTACTTGGAAATATTTGGAAGTATTTGGAAATATTTGGAAGTATTTGGAAATATTTGGAAATATTTGGAAATATTTGAGAGTATTTGGAAATATTTGAAAGCACTTGGAAATATTTGGAATTATTTGGAAATATTTGGAAGTACTTGGGAATATTTGGAATTATTTGGAAATATTTGGAAGTACTTGGAAATATTTGGAAGTACTTGGAAATATTTGGAAGTATTTGGAAATATTTGGAAGTATTTGGAAATATTTGGGAGTGCTTGGAAATATTTGGAAGTATTTGGAAATATTTGAAAGTACTTGGAAATATTTGGAAGTACTTGGAAATATTTGGAAGTATTTGGAAATATTTGGAAGTACTTGGAAATATTTGAGAGTATTTGGAAATATTTGAAAGCACTTGGAAATATTTGGAATTATTTGGAAATATTTGGAAGTACTTGGGAATATTTGGAATTATTTGGAAATATTTGGAAGTACTTGGAAATATTTGGAAGTACTTTGGAAATATTTGGAAGTATTTGGAAATATTTGGAAGTATTTGGAAATATTTGGAAGTACTTGGAAATATTTGGAAGTATTTGGAAATATTTGGAAGTACTTGGAAATATTTGAAAGTTGAATTTTGGAAATATTTGGAAGTACTTGGAAATATTTGGAAGTATTTGGAAATATTTGAAAGTACTTGGAAATATTTGGAAGTATTTGGAAATATTTGGAAGTACTTGGAAATATTTGGAATGTATTTGGAAATATTTGGAAGTGCTTGGAAATATTTGGAAGTACTTGGAAATATTTGGAAGTGCTTGAAATATTCGGAAGTACTTGGAAATATTTGGAAGTATTTGGAAATATTTGGAAGTATTTGGAAATATTTGGAAGTACTTGGAAATATTTTGAAGTATTTGGAAATATTTGGAAGTACTTGGAAATATTTGGATGTATTTGGAAATATTTGGGAGTGCTTGGAAATATTCGGAAGTACTTGGAAATATTTGGAAGTACTTGATATTTGGAAGTACAAGTGGAAGTAGGTGTACATCATATTATCTCGTGGTCCACCCCTCGTTTATCACTATTATTACTTATTATACTTATTAAAAAACACTTACTAAAAATATTATCGCAAGCTAGATGATCAAGTACACGTGGATAGTGGGGAAGTAATTTCCGAAATCGAAGCCTCAAATACAATGTATACATTATTATTTAATGTAAAAAATTTCTTGAATAAAATTATTATTTATTATTTATTTAATTGATTAAATAACTCCATAAATTGTTATTTAATTAAAAAAATATTTATACGGAATTTATTTATAAACCTATATACATATACACAAGAGCGGATCCAGGGGAGGGGCGGAGGGGGCGACCGCCCCAATTTTAATTTTTATTTAATAATTTACCAATTCACTTATTTAATTCGAATGGCATTTTACATGCTACTTTAGTGGAAAGATACTACCGTATTATAAGAGGTCTAGCAAAAGTTTATTGAATTGATCAGTAACACACACTTTATGATTTTTATGTACCTATATTATTATCCGTAGGTTGTCACAACGAGTTCAAAATTTTATTCAGTTGGAAGCATTTTTCCACTGTTTCAGTTTTTCATTTTTATTTTCTTTTTTTGGGATATTCTGGAATTAAGGTGAGTACCTATACATTTCTAGAAATATTTATTAAATAAATATAAAATAACAATAGATAAGTAAAGTAAAAATATTTAATCTTAATAGGATTTCGTACTTTTCCCCGAGGGCTTTTTGTTTCCCCATATTCATGGGGGTGGCAACCAGGCGGGAGCGCCACGCCCTATCAACTCCCAAGCTGCCCTACCCCTTTATTATTTGTTATTTATTTATTTATTTGTTAATCTTTTAATTAATTAATATTATTTATTTATCTCATTATTTTTTGTAGGGACAGAAAAATAATTTATTTAAATCTTTTTTATTTAATTAAATAGCTATTTTAATTCTCTTAATCACCACAAATATGATATGTAACGTAAAAATAAATTTATATAATTATGTATTTGATTTCAGTAAATATTTATTTATATTCCTTATTTTTATTTTTATTATATTTATTAAAAGTACTTAGTTTTATTTTAATTATATTTACTTACTTTTCTTTTAATTATATTAATTTATATTACTTAATTTTATTATAATTATATTTTCTATAAATACCTACTTTTCTTTTAATTATATTTATTAAAAGTACTTAATTTTATATTAATTATATTTACTTACATTTATTTTAATTATATTTACTTACTTTTCTTTTTAATTATATTAATTTATATTATTTAATTTTATTATAATTATATTTTTTAAAAGTACCTACTTTTCTTTTAATTATATTAATTTATATTACTTAATTTTATTATAATTATATTTTTTATAAATACCTACTTTTCTTTTAATTATATTTATTAAAAGTACTTAATTTTATATTAATTATATTTACTTACATTTATTTTAATTATATTTACTTACTTTTCTTTTAATTATATTAATTTATATTACTTAATTTTATTATAATTATATTTTTTTAAAAGTATCTACTTTTTCTTTAATTATATTTATTAAAAGTACTTAGTTTTATATTATACAATACAGGTGAATGCATTGGACCCGGGGGATAATTATGTACTGGAACCCTCGATTCAGGAGATAGAAGAAGCAATTAAAAAGTTAAAAAAGGGAAAATCAGCCGGAAAGGACGAAATAGCAGCAGAATTATTGAAGAGTGGGGGTAAAGAGCTGTGCAAGATGATACACGTATTATTATTAAAAGTCTGGAAGGAAGAGAAAATTCCGGTAGAATGGCATGACGCTATTATTGTTCCTATACACAAAAAAGGAAATATAAAAAGGTGTGAAAACTTCAGAGGAATATCAATCTTACCAACAGCTTATAAGATATTAAGTTATATCTTACTAAAACGTCTGACTCCGTTTGCTGAAGAATGCCTTGGGGATTACCAATGCGGCTTTCGTAAAGGTAGATCTACAACTGACCAAGTATTTAATATAAGACAAATAATGGAAAAACGATGGGAATTTGCGCTCGATACTTTCCACCTTTTCATCGATTTCAAGCAGGCATATGATAGCGTACATAGGGAGAGCCTGTGGAATATTATGAACGAGTTTGGATTCCCTCATAAACTAATAAAGTTGGTCAGGGCCTGTGTGGAAAACTCAAGAGCCTATATTAAGGTAGAGGATAGGTATTCGGAGCCATTTAGCATCAAAACAGGACTACGACAAGGAGATGCAATATCACCCCTGCTTTTCAACCTTATTCTGGAAAAAGTTATAAGAATTTTAGATGAAGGGAGAGAAGGAATACCACTGAATGGTCTGCATAAAGTATTTGCATATGCGGATGATATTGCGATTGTAGCGAATAGAGAAGAGGGTTTGGTGGACATGCATGATAAAATCAAATACATGGGCCTAAGAGTTGGTCTTAAGATAAATGCTGAAAAGACCAAAGCAATGAAAGTATCAAGACATAGCAACAACGACAACAATAGCTTGAGATGTGAGGATGCCAGATACGAGTATGCTGATGATTTTGCTTATTTAGGGACTCTTATAACAACAAAGAATGAAGTAGGCAAGGAAATTCAGACTCGAATAATGAAAGGAAACCGTTGTGCGGCAGCCTTAAATAGCCTGCTCAAAAATAAAAACCTCTCAAGAAAACTTAAAATTAAAATCTACAACGCCATTATTCGACCGGTGGTGCTCTATGGGTGTGAGACATGGACCATGACCCTATCTGATCAGAAAAATCTAATGTCCTTCGAAAACAAGATCTTGAAGAGAATAAGTGGAATGATTAGAGATAGTGTTACCGGCGAATGGAGGTTTAGAAGTGCAAGGGAAGTGAGAGAATTAACAGGGCAGCCTTACATCACGAGCTGTATAAGATCACGAAGGCTAGCTTGGGTGGGACATGTGGTGCGTGCTGATGAAGATCGAGCTATCAGCAGGATCTACGAAGCAAAACCGATAGGAAGAAGACCACCAGGTAGACCACGGCAAAGATGGATGGACAATATAACCAGAGATCTTGAAGAGTTGGGTGCTCAAGGAAATTGGAACTCTATAGCAAGGGATAGGACAAAATGGCGAGGCATTATAGAGGAGGCTAAAACATTGGAAATGTTGTTCGGCCACAGGAAGTAAGAAGTAAGTAAGTAAGTACTTAGTTTTATTTTAATTATATTTGCTTACATTTATTTTAATTTATATTTATTTACTTTTATTTTAATTATATTTATTTAGTTTTATTTTAATTATGTTTATTTAATTTTATTTTAATTATATTTATTTATATTACTTAATTTTATTATAATTATATTTTTTAAAAGTACCTACTTTTTCTTTTAATTATATTTATAAAGTACTTACTTTTATTTTAATTATTCTGTGTTAAAATTCACTGCGAAAGGGAAATATTCGATGGTATTTCGGAGTAAGCAAGCCTGAGGCAAGTTTTTAAGATGGAAACGAGACCCAATTAGTTTATGCCCCCCCCCCCCCATCATTAACAAATTTTCGAAAAGCAAAAAAAAATATTTTTTCCTTTATTTTTCTTTACAAGTGAGGCGTCCCCAGGACTTAGTGGCCGCTCCGTTCGCCCTCATGGTAAGACCGGCCCTGAGTATTTATTCCCAGATCGATCTGATTTGTATTGTTTTATAATAAAAAACGAAAATATTATTTTTATTGCAAATATCTTCTTAAAAAACTTATTTTTATTTTCTGTATCCATCCATTGAAATAAGATAAAGAGATTAATAATATTCTGTAAAAGCCCTCTTAAATTTATTCTCTCATTGAAATAGGGATATAATTTTTTAAATTTCTGCTTTTTGTTTAGGCAGAATCAATGGACCAAATATATGCCCTAATTTCATATGTAGATGCGTTATTTTCATCCAACTGTTTTTTCTCACGCGATCGGGAGATATTCTATATAATAATGTAAGCTTCCTTTTATATAATAATTATTATTCAATTCCTTTTGTTTTAGCAAGTACAGGGTGGGCCATCTATATGAGACCAATTTGCTTCTGAAATAAACATTAAAAAAAAACGAATCGATTTTACTTTACCATACAGGCAAGGTCAAGTATTGTAATCGAGCATGAAAAAGTGTTTTTTCCCTTCTTTTTTTCGAAATATCTAAAAAACGGCTAAAACTATTTTGACTATAAAAATTGAGTAAAACCATCGCATTTCGCTCTACAAAAAACCCTAATAAGTGAACATCGAAAATATTATAATCTTCGAGATAATAATTGTTTTGTCAAAATGTCTTCTAGTTAGTTAGTTAGTCTCGTGGGTTACCAAATTTGTGGACGAGCTTAGCTCAAAAACCAAAGTGTGAATATCGAAACCAAATTTCACATGTAGTTTTGGTCCATTGAGATTAAGATCTTATTAGATTTTGGTGAATATCGACTACAAAATTAAGGGGGGTTGAGGGGGGGGGGGGGGGGGGGTAAAAATTAAAAATCTATGCCATTTGACCAAATTCAACGAATTGAGAATCTCCTCCTTTTTTGAAGTCTGTTCAAAAATCGTTTCTTTTTTCTATAAATGTTTATTTCAGAAACAAATCTGTCACTTGTAGATGGTCCACTCCGGTATATGTTGTGTGCGATATCCAATAAAACTCGCATTTTACATTCTATTAAATTCCGCAAACTTTTCTCTATAAAATAATTAAGACTATAAATTAGTATTTTAGTTTTGCTAAATTGTTAATTTATTGTATAAAAATGTATAGGGATCGTGCCTGAAACATAGAGGCAGCACTATTGTCGAAGTAAGCGCTCTCTAGTGTTCCTTTGCCGAAGATAGTGGAATCAAAACATTCATTAAACACAACATTAAATATTTATAAATAATGGAAAAAATAATAAAATATGGATTTCAACCTTAAATTTGAGTGTTTCAACAATTGAACAATCAAACAGTAGCGAGTGGTTTAAACAACGTACTCTACGGATAACTGCCAGCAATGCGTACAAACTGAAAGGTCATCGTTTCAACGTAGAAAAAGTAATAACAGATTTATTAAATCCAAAGATTACTCAAAATGCTGCCATGATATATGGGAAAAAGATGAAGATGTAGCTTTAAAAGAGTATAAACAATTATTTGATCCAACGTGGGAGATTGTCAAAGTCGGAGTAATAATAAATCTGCAACAACCATGGTTGAGCTGTTCTCCAGATGCTATTTTAGTAAATGGAAAAGAAGCTTGGCAAAAAAAACTGGTTGAAATAAAACGTCCATACACCTGTCGGAAAATACCTGTTTGGGACAACGAACTTGGAAAGCCGAACGTTCCATACTTGAAAATAGATGAAAATGGGTTATATTTAAATCCAAGTCATTCAATTTATATTCAAGTTCAGCTCCAAATATATGTGACCAACATAGGATTTTGTGATTTATTTATTTATTCAGCACAAGGTAGTGTGCTACTGAAAATCCAACGAGACAACGAGCTATTGGCAAAGTTAATTCCTAAACATTTTACTTTTAACGAACTTAGTTCCATATTTTTTTTTTTTTTTGTAATTAATTAAATTAATTGAACCGCGTATATTTGAATAATTTCCATGATTCAGCCTGCGAATTTTTTGCAGTTCATAAATCATTTCATTATTATTTTTTTGTTAAATGAATTTATCTTTAAAGGACATCATAGATATTAGTTGAAATATTTTTACATTGCATATCAGAGAGGTTCGTCCCCTTAGGAATCGGACCCAAGCGCTAACTTAGCTTGCCGGGCCAGTAGCCAAACCCGGCAAGCTTAGTTAGCGCTTGGGTTCGATTCCTAAGGGGACGAACCTCTCTGATATGCAATGTAAAAATATTTCAACTAATATCTATGATGTCCTTTAAAGATAAATTCATTTAATAATATTATATACTGGGTTGATTTTTGAAATAATTTCCATCTTTTTTCAAAAAAAGACACCCAAAAAGATACTTAAATCTTTGTTTTCATTATTTTTTTGTTTTGAAAAGAAAAAATGAAATTTCGCATCTGGCAGGATTCGAACCTGCGTCTTCCTCTTTAGCCGAGGCTGCGTAACTAACCGCGCTACAGATGAATTCTACCAGATAAGCCATATTAGATCGATGTCATTTTTCCTTTTGGCGGTTATCTTCTAGACTAGTCTAGTGACTTTTGATTTTGTATTTAACTGCAAAAAATTCGCAGGCTGAATCATGGAAATTATTCAAATATACGCGTTTCAATTAATTTAATTAATTACAAAAAAAAAAAAAAATTTGGAACTAAGTTCGTTAAAAGTAAAATGTTTATAAAAAATCAAAAGTCACTAGACCAGTCTAGAAGATAACCGCCAAAAGGAAAAATGACATCGATCTAATATGGCTTATCTGGTAGAATTCATCTGTAGCGCAGTTGGTTAGCGCAGCCTCGGCTAAAGAGCAAGACGCAGGTTCGAATCCTGCCAGATGCCAAATTTCATTTTTCTTTTCAAAACAAAAAAATAATAATGAAATGATTTATGAACTGCAAAAAATTCGCAGGCTGAATCATGGAAATTATTCAATTAAGTTAATTCCTAAACTGGAACAATTTTATTTTAGTGAATATATCCAGAGATTACATGCCAAATTCTGTACTAAATCTAAGTAAAATTACTGTTATTAGAAAAATCTGATGATCAGAGAGACAACAATTTTCCATCGATGTCAAGTTACATAACTGTGGTTTTAGAATCTAGATAGAATTTAAAAAAAATGGTTAAAATACGTTTTAATATTTATAAAATTTTATTAAATTATTTATTTACTTAAAAATATACTTGCTTAATTTATAAGAAGTTATTAAAGAAAAACTTAAAAAATCACGTGTTAAAATTTAATAAACGATTCCAATTAGTTGAGATGTTTACCACTAGTTGGCGTAAAAGTCTAGATGCACGATCCCTATATTGTAACTAGGATAACTCCCGTATATCGAATAAAAATAAAATAAAATTAGATTAGTTTAATTGTTATCTAATGTATATAATATACTTAGGTAATTAAAATACTTTTGGTATTACAGAGTTTAGACATAGGAGAGGCCGCATATTGTAGCAATTGGGAAGGGTCCTCGAAATTATTTCAAATTGGAATTCAATTAATGATTTATCGTTCACAACGGACCACACCGATAAAAGCCATGCATTTAATTACGTTAAATTTGCAGACATTCTCCTCGGTAAGGAATTCATATACCAATATATATTTTTATACAAATTTGTGGCCTGCTACTTATTTATTGAATGAATCATGTGGTTGAATCAAAACAAAAAAATGGTTGATTAAATAAATAATAATCAAAAATGACCGAGCGAAAACGGCTTATTTGTAAATATATACAGGGTGTCTCTCAACGATAACCCGTGAACTGGAGAGGCCAGTTCACGACAGTCCAGAACCTAACAAGTTTTTTTTTAATAAAAGTCTCATAGTTTTTGAGTTAATACACTGAAAAAACAATTACTTTATAGTAAAAATATTGATAGAGTTGAGCAATTTTAATGAGCTCTTATTTATTCCAAAAATATTTTATTAATAATCAAGATATATCCAAATCATTCCAAATATGACCAAATTTTTAGGTATTTAATCCAAATATATTATATACTTGAGTGATCTATTTTATTCTATCAGATATCTCTTAAAATCAAATGAATGTCTTGTTTAACTTCTAGTCAAATCTATTATTATATCTAAACAAATGTTTTTTAATCATAAAAAGATATAGATTTTTCAAATTGTGATATCTTAATAATTAAGATATTAAAAAAAAATTAACAAAAATTTTGTTTACATTATTAATTGTTTTTTTTTATTTTTAATTTTAAAACCCACTATAAGATTATAAGAAATATTAATATATATTAAAATTAGATTACCTCGTAACTTAAATCAAATAATAATAATTCAAATTTTTATCTAATTAATTCAACCAAATGAATAATTAAAATAAATATTTATATAATTCATTTGATTAAATATAGTAGATTCTACATCAAATAAATATACTCATCTTCTAGTCAGAAATACAAATAAATAAAAAATATTCAAGTTTATATCATTCCTTGTGATAATTAAGTATTATTCCATTTAAATACCAAACTATTAAATTTAACTATTCCACTATTTTACTCAAATAACAATATTTTTATATAATAATAAAACTTGAGTAAGATACGAGGTAGGTTTCACAAAAAATAAATAAAACAAAATTGAGTTTTGAATTCGATATATTTCGGGGGTTAGCCCATCATCAGGAGTCTAAGAAAACTGATTATATATTGGAAAAATAGTTTTACAAGTAACAATTTTTGAAAATTATTTTAAATGTATGTGGGGGGGGAAAGTAGGAGGAAGAGGAGAAGTTGTTCTAAGAATTAATATTTTCTATTGAGATTTGAACTGGCTGAAAGGAAGTTATACGTGCTATTATAATAACGAATGGACAAGTACCTGAGAAGGTACAACTGGAAAGGTGCATGAGAGAGTACAATTGCCTTAGTATATTCAATGTGCGAACAATGGAAGGAATGTTTATTTAATTTATTATAACATATAATCAATGATTGTATTTTTATACACTTCCAATTGATTATTTAAAATATTTGAATTATTAGAGAGGGCTATTTTTATTTCGGTGGATTCTAAGAGATCCAATTTAAGGCCTTTTTTTCGAAATGAATGGGGATAGGGTTATTGTTAGAGGTTGAATGGTTGGATTCATGTTAGTGAATTGCGAAGGCTGAAGTCGAATCTAAATTAATGTTATCGGATTTATTGAGATGATTAAGAGCTCTTACATGCTCGGAGTAACGTATTTTGAATGAGCGGCCTGTCTGCCATATATAAAAAGCATCACAATCTTGACAAATTAATTTATACACTCCTGATTTGTCTAATTTATCAATTTTGTCTATTTTATTGTTGATTAATTGGGAGCCTAAATTGTTGTTGTTGTATAAAGCAGGAGTGATTCCATATGATCTAAGTGTATAAGCTAATGGAGATGTCAGATGATTAGAAATGAAGGGTATTCTTCTATATATTTTTTCAGTTCCCGATTCTAATGAGTGTAAGTGTGAAATAGTGAATTTACGTTTGATTTTATTATAAACCTACCTCGTATCTTACTCAAGTTTTATTATTATATTAAAATGTTTCAGCTAGAACCAACACCGAACTCCTTAAAAGTTATTAATATTTTTATAATTTCCTTATTTCAAATATCGGCATCTTAACTATTAATATATCTATAGGTGCTCAAAAAATATGAGAATACTTAAAATACGTATATCATTTATTCATAATGAACAGAGATCGATTTCGCCATAATTAACTTGAAGTACTTGGAAATATTTGGAAGGAGTTGGAATTATTTTAAAGTGGAAGTGGAAGTGGAAGTAGGTGTACAGCATATTAGGTCGCGGTTCACTCCTCGCGGGACACCCTGTATTTACGATATTTCACATTTTTGTTCATTTTGCATAATACCCTCATTAAATTAGCGGGTCAAATTTTTGTTAAAATAGATATCTATATGTTAATAATGCTTTATAATAAGTTTTATTTAGAAATTTTAACTAATATATAGATCTATTCATGTTTTCAGGTCGTTAATACTTCATTTTCTTATATCACACTTTTGCGCAATATGAACAAATAATGAATTATTATTATTATTATATGAAATAACACTGAATTCAGAGATCCTGTAGAACAAGAAATCAATCATTTAGTGCATTCATTTAATTAGAATACAATAATTTAAATAAAAATTTAGTATGTGTTTTTCTGATTAAGTACTACTGTATTAGTGTATTCTACTTGTGAAAAAACACACAAATTAAATATTGTGGGATTTTATTCTCCGCTCCTTTCAATGTAAAATGCTTTTGAAAATAAAGATTTGTTTTCGCTTTGAGAAAGCCGTTTGCTTGCTCTTTTCCGGTCAGAATCCTTCGATAAAATGACAGGTGAACAGCAAGGACACGCCCCTTTTTTATAAAGAATCAAGAGCGCGAAAAATTATGCACACGTCATCCTAGGTGGGAATAATTAACCAATCAGCTTAATTGCTAATTAGAGCCAGGGTTATAAAAGCAGCCAGCTCCTCGAAGCAATGTTAGTTGTCAGTTGTTGAAACCCATCGAATGAGAAAAGCTCCCCGAGGTGACTGATCACTTGGGAACGATTTGCTAAAGAGACGGTTTGTGTCTATGTAATGAAGCGAAGAAGTATACACGTTCTGTAATAAAGAAGCAATAAATGCGGGCCTTGTGGCATTATTTCATTTAAAGCATATTTTTAACTGCCTAGTGCAAATTCTTATTTAAAATAGCATTTTTCTGGCTTTACGCCGACAAGAGAGATTCTAATCTCTGAAGATTATCTCCCATCCAAGCCCGGCGAATCTCCTTCCAACTAACCCTTTGAGCCAAACATAATAAAATCATGCATCATCCTAATCATTTCCTATACTATTTAAATAAAAATTTAATTAACATGAGAATTTATATTTTAAGGACATATTTTCAAAGATCTTAGTAGATTATTATATATAGTATATTATTATATGTCAGATGGTTTAGCCCCCTCAGGGTCTCATCATCGGCTAATTTTAATTTGATGAGTATTTTTTACTTTATCCAATGCGAAGCATGGGTAAAGTATTGTAATCGGTCTCGCGGCAAGCGCGACTTCAAAGGGTCCTCAGGTAAAGACTACGGAACCCATGGACTCAATTAAAGTCACAAATTGTAGTATTCAATTAGGTTGAATTTCAACACGTGACGGTTTTGCCAAAAATTATATGGGGTCTTGTCCGGTCCAGTCCCAGCGCTCACCGCTAGATGGCACTGCAACCTCATACAAATAGTTTATTCAACTAAACAATACTTTAATTGTTTGGTTTTGTAGAACCAAAGATTGTCAGTTTCTGGAGCCGAGGGGCCTGTTATTTATTATTTTCAAATAAATTCACTTTGCTTCTTGCTGGGATCGAACTGATGAAGTCTAGGTTGATGTTCTCCTAATCGGATTAGAAAAGTTGGTGATTTAACCGATTGCGCTACCGACCCCTCTACAACCATTATTATTATTTTATTTTATTTATTTTTTTAACGTCTGAAAATGCATTTACGCAGACCAACTAATTGTTGGTACTGTGGGACTCGACTGTCCTAACATAAAGAAAAGAACAGTAATACCCACTATAAACACACGTTTATTGCGCCTGAGGGGCAGGCGTCACCCTTTCATTGAAATCTCTGCTGACCTTATCCGATTCCTAAAGGTGTTCTGGAACGACGGATAAATTGTGTGGTTTTGTTGAACTTCCAAAAGGCGGCGAGTCCCCTACCACAACTCTAGATGAAAGTATCTTCAATTCCCTCTTCTGCAGTATACCACTGCTAGTGAGATCTTTCGCGGATCTGGCGGACCAAACCCCTCGATAATTAAGGGTAATAGACCCGAATCTCACCTTTTCCACATTATATCGCCTCTCTATGCTCTCCTCAAGCTCCTTATACTTATCTGCCGTTGTTGCGTGAGCTTCATCAAGTTTGATGTGCTCACTAACAACTTGGGCGTCCAAGCAAAGGGCCGAGTCACCAAGAACAGCGATAAGGTCAGGTTTTCGTAGACCATGTGTAGTGGAAACAAAGTGAGACTCTTCTTTAATCTGGACCAGTGGGTGCCAGCTTTTCTTTTCTTTCGAGGATACAGAATTCATCAGTGAATGCATTTGTGGCTTTGCCATTTAGGCTTTCTCACGTATCATCACAACACATCGTTCTCATCCAACTCCTAGTATTTATACCTTAGTTTTAAGCTTAATCCATTTATATATTTAACTTAATTTCTCAACCACGTACAACTTGTATATTTTATTGTATTTTGAACAGCTTCGCTTTATTGTTTTAGTTTTAAGATTTACGCAATGACGAACCCTTATTATAATTCATTCATTTCCAAGGGCGGATCCAGGGGGGGGCGGAGGGGGCGAATTTTCAAAATTGAAAATAAAAGTTCTATGCGTGTGTGTGGGGGGGGAGGGCGTCTCTGCCCCCCCCCCCTGCTTGAACAATTCGATCGCGACACACTTTCGAGATAAAAAGTAGATCTTATATACATCGGGCACCTTATATACATTCTCCCCCCCCCCATAAAAAATTCCTGGATCCGCCCTTGTTCATTTGTTTATATATATTTATCTAATCTCTTTACTCAAATATCTCGTTCATATTTTTATTCGCTCTAAGTTTAGAATATTGCAATCTAATTTAAATCTAATTAAATTTATTATTTATTCTCTAAGGGCCAGTTTCATAAAAAAAAAAAATAATCCTCGGCTTACTCAACTCTAGGTTGAGAGTTACCCTGGAGTTTCAAACAATATGAATTTCATAAAACAAAATAGGGTCGAGTTAGCTCACCCTGAGTCAAGGGTAGGAAAATAGGTTGGCAACGGCCAAATTCCCTAGATTTTAGTTATTTTTAGAAAAAAAAACAATTACGTTTAGATTTTTTTTTGTTTTGTATTCATTTCATTCAAATGAATGAATGTCTTGTATTCTTTTATTATTTAAAAACAATCAAAATTTTTTTTCTATTTAATCATATAAAAATAAAGTGGTAAAAAAGTAAATGTATAGATACAACAAAACTGTGACAAATCATGTAATTTTAAAAATTTGAAATGTATTGAATAATTGAATATTTAATTTTAAATAGAATATGGACCAATCTTCAATTAAGAGTAAAAGAACTCCCAATTATCACAATAGAAGAGGAGAAACGTCTTGTATTTCTCGTTAATAAATATAAAGATATGTTGGAATCTAAGCGTTCAGATTCTGGTGCTAATTTAAAGAAAAAAAAATATGGGATTATTTGGCATCAGAATTTAATGCTGACTCCAATCGTTTCCAATCTAATTTTATTCTACGAAATAAATATAAAAATTTAACTATTTTATTAGAAATATCTGCTTTCTTCGATTTTAGTTTGCATTTTTTTTAATTTAATTTATTAGATATTTATTTTTAAAAATATACCTATAATATAATTAATTCTTTTGTTTTATTCTAATTCCGTGTTAACATAAATTAAAATTCTATCTACATTTAAATAGGTATATTTGGCTATATTTAATATTATATAATAATAATAATAATAATATTTTTTCATTAAATTGAAGGGTTGGTTTTGTCACAAATATAATAAATCAATAATTTTAATAACTATTAGAATTATTTAATTGATAACTATACAGTTTCGGTCACCACTGGTCGACCATCCTCAGTAGTTCTAAAAATTGAAGTTCTGGAAGAAATTTAATAAATAATAATAATAATATTATAAAAATAAATAATATAGGGATCGTGCGTGAAACAGAGGCACCACTGCTGTCGAAGTAAGCGCTCTCTAGTGTTCCTTTGCCGAAGATAGTGGAATCAAAACATTCATTAAACACAACATGAAATATTTATAAATAATGGAAAAAATAATAAAATATGGATTTCAACCGGTTGTCAATAATATTATACATGGCCAAAATGATGAAAAATGGAACAAGTTATTCAACTCTAATCATGTCTATGGTGTAGTTGAAAAAACAAATAATTTTGCAAGTGTCATAACCGCTAAAGTCGTGCCGCAAACGAGTGTGTCAAATACATATGATGTGAAAATTTTAGAAGTTATTAAAGAAAAACTTAAAAAATGTAAAATTTGTTAAAAAATTTTATTTGAAATATTTAACATTAACCATACTATTACTTAACCTACACTGTCATGATGTTAAAATAATTATAAACAAAAAATAATAAACATTTCATTTTTATTACTTTTTTACAATCAAAAAATATTCATATAAATTTAATACAATTCCCAATTCAATATGTTATTTACAAATTTCTCAAAAAAAATTTTCTCTGAAAACAAAAATTAAAAGGTTAAGTTTTTATTATTACATAAATATCATAAATATTAAGAACTTAACCATCAAAATTATAGTTTTTTATATGCCCGAGTTTAATCTGAACTTTTACTTTAATTTTGTTATAAATTGTTGATTAATACAGAACTTACACATAATTTTTTACTGCTTTTATCCACTGTTTACGTTTCGCTATTTTCCATGCGGCTCCAAACATGCTATCTGGGAATTTATAAAATTTCACTTTCACATCAACTCCACGTTTTTGACGTGATGTATCATTACAACCACGGATACAGCAATTCTTTCTTGAAGCTGACATAATTAAAATAATATCAATTAATTTTAATATTAATTATTAAAAAATAAATCACGTGTTAAAATTTAATAAACGATTCCAATTAGTTGAGATGTTTACCACTAGTTGGCGTAAAAGTCTAGATGCACGATCCCTATAACGATTTGTTTTGAATTCTTTTCATTTGAAATTCTAACCTACAAAACGTTTTTCTAATGTCAATGAATAAACACAAATTTAGCCCCAGGATAAAGGTGAACCCATCAATTTCGGAGAGTTAAATCTAGGGGGTTGAGATCACCATATGTTTTTTTTTATGAAACATATTTCGAGAGCTAACCCCAGGGTCTTCCTTAGCATAGGGTCATCTTAGTTTTATGAAACTGGCCCTAAGTTATTGTTAATAATTTCTTGATTTGTTTGTTTATGTTTTTTAACTATTTTAAAAAAATTATTATACGTTTGAAAATGGACTTCTCCCTTTTTGTTCCACGTTTTATTTAATATTTAGTTTGCATTTTATGCTAACCCGTGAGTAAATTTTTCAGTTTATTTTTACCTTCTAAGTTCGTTAATTTCTCCATTATTTTTATTTAATATGTAGGGATTATTCTAGGTGGCTTTGACCAGGTGAAGAAAGACTCAAGTATTTTCAATAATATTGGTTTATTAATGCTTTTTAAATAATAATATAACAAAATGCTTTATAATAGAAATAAAACTGGAGATGTTCGTGTATCTTGAGTAGAAAAATACTTCTTGAAACTTGCTGGTTAAATCTTCGGTAAACATATACTTGATGAACTGAACTGATGGATGAACTGTTCGTGTCGGAGGGGTAATCGTAACTGATTTGAAATAATGCGAGGCAATCTTTATACACTTAATGAGAATATCTTAGGAGGGTCGTGATTCGTTAAATGCTCCATGCGGCGACGGCGGTGAGAAGAGGGGATAGGCGCGCGCAGCATGAGGCAAAGGTGAACAAGTTAAGGGAAAAGAGGAATGTACTCGCGCACTGGGGGGCGGTTCACTCACACACTTCATCTGGATGCTGGCAGCGAGAGGGGGCATGCGTGCACAACTGGAGGGGAAGCTAGCTCTTTGCTCGGGGGAATGGGGTGGCGGAGCCACTGGAGAATTGCTTGCTTACTTGGGGGGCTGCGTGGAAATCTTACTGAGACTTAGCAATGAAAAGGCTGTGAAGATCTGCTAAGCTCCTGCTCGGATTGACGGAAGCGCGAGGTGGCTGGAATCAGGGCGGTGTCATGGTGTGTAGGACCAGGGCAAGTTGGCTTGGCTGGATCCCACAATATATTTACGTTTTTTTTCCTTAATTTAATTAGTTCGGGTAGCTGTTGATATTTTGGAACTCAGAAAATTTTCACTTTTTCTTTTCCCATTTTGACCAGACGGTATAAGCAGTAGAAATATGAAATTTTGTAATTTAGTTAATCGTATGGATCAGTATTGTGGAAAAAAATTTCAGCCATATAGAGGTTTCCAGTACGAAGTTACAGAGGCGTCAAAATGGCCTGAGTTGTTTCCTGTAAAGGGTAGTCTGTCAGTGCACACACCCCCGTTCGAATCGAACTTGGCTGGGGCACTGCCTCCCGTGCCCCCAGATACCCTCGACTAAACCCTATATGGAAACTAATCTAAACTAGAAGAAATTATCTGTGGTTTAGGCACCGACTAATAACTCACTTGGCTTTAATCACACATAAACAGAGACAGATAGCCTTTTGCGGTTGCTCCGGGAAAACTTATTTACCCATTCATTTCCTGTAGGCAAAGTGGCAATTCAATAATAATTACAGAAACGGACCCCGACATCAATCTGAGTCATTTAAATAAAAAGAGTATGAAATTAACGTTCCCCTTTGGCCAGAGGATTTGTTTTATTAATTAAATATTAAGTTTAGAATAGTTTGACAAGAGATATTATATGTATATAAATATTGCTGAGAGATTTAGTGTTATGCATATGTCAATGTCAAAGATTTATGTTAGCCTAGAGTGCAATATACCATCAATATTATTATTATACCGATTGCTGGCCGACTCACCAATACGTAAGCAATTAATATTTATCGAATGAGAAGTTTTGGCTTAAGGAGATTCGGGACAGTTTATCTATCTTGTTGATCTTCGAAAAAATCTTTTGTATTTCTGCAGAGTGCCAACTTCTGCATATTAAATTTTTTAATAAACAAATTATTAATAATGAGGTTAATTTCGAATAAAAATCTTTGCTTTGATAACTTTAATAAAAATAATATTGAGATAATTTTTACTTTACCATACTATTAACTCAGGACACTTGATAAATACACTAATTTTTAAAAATATTGTTTGAGCCGTTTTTGAGAAAATAAAAAAGCAAGAGGGCCTCCGAAGGCGGGTCTTGCAGCTAGTATACTATAAAATGAACCTAAAATAACGAAAATATTTTTTTTCATAAGATAATATATTTAACTCCAAATTTCCAAAATTAGGGGGGCGGGAGATTTAAAAAAAAATCTAGGCAATTTGAGCAAATTTTTTTAACCCCCCCCCCCTTATTTTGGGTGGTTATTTTCAAAATTTTTTAAGAAAAATGTCAAAAATTAAATCCTCTACAATTTTGCTTCTAATGGAATTTCCCGTAGCAAGTTAAATATCTTTCTTCTATATAATAATCTTTATGTAGCTAACTTTCAGCTATAACATATACAATAATAATATGCAAGAACATACAATGTTAACATCACAAAAATAATAATATACAATGATAATATCACGAAAACAATACAACACAATACAATTTAACAATACAATGCAATAATGACGCAATCACAATACACCATTATAATTTTCGAGGAGATTCCACAAGAAAGATTCATCTTTTTCGAAGTTACGAATTCCAACAATCGCTCCTTAAATTCCTGGATTCTAGTGACATTTCTTATCTCACTCGGCACTTTATTGTAATCGGACAAACCCCTATAAAAAAATAAAGTCCTAAATTTATTTATTTGTCCTGCAAATATCAATCCTGAAATTTTCCCCACCTCTCAAATCATAATAACCACCTTCATTCGTATATTTTAATTTTTTCCCTTAGATATTCTGAAGTGCCAATACCGTTTCCTTATCCTGAAAATCATAATCAGCGAATTACAATATATTGTCTCTTTTACATTGAGAAAATTTAGCGCATTTAACATCACATTAATACTGAGTTGTATCTGTTACATTTTAAAATTATTCTCATGCATACATTTTGTTTTAGTTGCAACTCTCTAAATCAGAAAATCAGGAAGGATATTTAATATTGTTGAACAAAAAGTGAAGTGAGGCTCTATTAGAGATTTATATAACAATAATTTTCTGTAATTGAACGACAAATTTTGCCCCGATCTACCTAATAGGTGAGTTAGCCTCGATATCTTCATTTATAATATATCCATGCAGCTGCATTTCGAACTTGAGTCTATCGGCCAACAGAACACCCAAGTATTTAATTTTATCTACCGCTTTCCAAAGCAACCATCAGTTAATAGTAATGCTTCCCTCACCCCTACTTCTCCTTTGTCATTCACTATAATATATTTACATTTTTCAATATTTGCTCTTAGGCTGTTAAAACATAAGTATTTATAAACATTATTTAGGTCTTCATTTATCTTTTTGTAACAAGGTTGCTCAATATTTTTTCCACTAATATATATCATGCGTATCGTCCGCAAATGCACAAAACAGTTTACAGTTCTTTATACAATTTTCTAAAGAGTTTATCAGTTATAATCAATGAGGGTCGATTACCCCTAAAAACGACTTAATTTGGCGAGTAAGAATTTGACTTTCGGGCTGTGTGCTGATCACACTACAGTATGGGATATGTTATTTGGATTCTAAAATAATCTTCCAAAATGATCATGATCTCTTAGACTTGTATTGAAATTAAGAGTTGATTTGAATTTGGTTAAACCAAACCTAAAATTAATGGGGGGGGGGGGGGATAAAGGTACGACCGTCATCTATATCTATAAAATTAAGTTTTTGTCTGTATATTAGTCAAAATCACTCCCAAAAACAACCCAAAGGGAGGGGGGGGGGGGTGAGGGGAAAATGTGAATTTTTGCCCTTTTTTTTTTTTTTTTTTTTTAATGATATTGATGTGAGAAGGAGATACACCAGAAGGTCCATCCCCTAAAGGCCTGTATGGGCTGGCCCCTCAATCGTGAAAAGAACAGAGTAGGAGGAAAAGAAGCCGGGATCACGAGCCAATCTCAGAAACTTAGATACAATCCAATATCCAATTTACTAAGGTTTTAGGGGCTTCGAGCAGTGGTAAATTCTCCGCGCGATAAATTAGGTTAAATTTATCTCCCCTTGGAGCAAACTCAACCAAATTTTGTACTCATAATCTGTGGGCCATTAGAAGGCTAAAAATGCTAAAAATGGGTGCGGGGGGGGGGGGTATGGGGTGTTGGTGCGGGGTTGGTGGAGTGGGGGGGGTTAGGGTCCAAAGGGCATACCTAGGTAACACACAATATCCCCAGAATATTCTAAAAAGTTATTTAAAGGACATATATATATTCCAATTATCTCCAGGAGATCCACAGAATATTTGTATGGGATTTAATCTTCTAAGAATATTCTTTTCCGAATATTCCAAGAATGCGCAACTAGGAATATTCCGGGAAAGGGAATTTAATGTCCTACACGAATATATTAGTTCTAAGAATATTCCCAGAATATCTACGAAGATTGAAAGATTATTCACAAGACATTCCAATGTCCAGAATATTTATAGATTATTCTTGTTCTACCTGGGTAGCGGGGGAGGGGGGGTAGTACGGGATGGGTGTCCAGGGAGCGTGGCGGGGTGTGGTATGCGGGAGTGGTACTGGGTGGGGTCTAGGGGGCGTAGCGGGGGTGGTGCGCAGGTGCAATGTGTGACTGCTGGGTGGGGTCCCGTGGGCGTAGCCTCCTGGCCAACAAGAGGGCCGCCGAAGGCGGTCGCTTGCAGCTAGTCTAGTCTAAAATAAAGATTTCCTGGCTGTCTAAATAAGGACAGGGTCGAGGATGTCAATCATTTTGAGAAATGTTTCCGACATTTGATTTTTTATGTACCTATCTATATTAAATTTATGCTTATGATGTGGTTGTATCATTATTATTATTATTATTATGTTTTTATTAAATCAATTAGAATAATTCCCATATTACAATTTTTGCATATATATAAAACATTAACATCCTATCATCTGCAGAGGTGGGTATAGGTATATTCGCGTAATTAATAATCAATCAAACTAATTAAAACACAAATCGAAATCGAAGGTTTTGGATGTGAATGTTTTCCCATTTCAAATCACGTTGATTAATAAATATATATTGATATCCTGATTTGAATATTATTAAAACAGGAGGAAAAAAACAAAATTGAATTGATAATTTATATGTCAAGAATCTAAAATTGTTTGAAAGATTTAACCCAGACAAATAAACTAATCATTTGTATCAGTGGTTCCCAACCTGTGGTTCAGCGGATATTTTATTAACTAATTTATTAAAGAAACAAAATAGGTAATTAAGTTTTCAATTTTTTTTTAAGTTTCGTAGTCAAGCATACCATGGAGAAATAAAAAAACAGTTTAAAACTTTGTTCTTATTTTCATTTAATCACAAAAATAATGATAATAACGCTTTTTAACCGACTTCAAAAAAGGAGGAGGTTCTCTATTCGATTGAATTTTTTTTTTTTTGTGCCTATGTTACCTCATATCTCCACCAATTGTCAACCGATTTTGAAAATTTTTTTGCATTGGGTCCAGTCTAGCTTCCGATTGGTCCTATTTTTTTCGATTTTTTTCATAGGTATTAGACCTTTTTTATTAGGTTTGTTTAGACCTAACCTCTTTGTTTATGAACCGATTTCGATGGTTCTTTTTTTATCCGAAGGGGTGTCTTAGGGATGGTGTCATATTAATTTGGTCAAGTTCTGACGATATAATCACTATTAATAACATCACTAAAAGAGAAAAATAAAAATTTTTAAGAAAAAAATAAAAACCCACTTCAAAAAATTAAATGCAACAAATAAAATACACTAAAAGGTATAAAATAATTATTATCTTATTTAGTTACAACTAAACGACGAAATATTAACACGAAATTACTTTTTGAAGTTGGTGCCAAACATATACCTTTTATGAATCGCACTCGACGGATCTTACTTAGTACGTTTGGCGGGTACGCTCGCTTATAGGTATAGTTTGTTTGGCACCGACTTTAAAAAGTAATTTCGTGTTAATATTTCGTCGTTTAGTTGTAACGAAATAAGATAATAATTATTTTATACCTTTTAGTGTATTTTTATATTTGTTGCATTTAATTTTTTGAAGTCGGTTTTTATTTTTTCTTAAAAATTTTTTTCCTAATGCTTTTCTGTCGCCTGTGAGTAGGTATTAAATTTCAATAAAAAAGGTCTAATACCTATGAAAAAAAAATCAAAAAAAAATGGGACCAATCGGAAGCTAGACTGGACCCAATGCAAAATTTTTTCAAAATCGGTTGACAATTGGCTGAGATATGAGGTAACATAGGCACAAAAAAAAAAAAAAAAAAAAAATTCAGTCGAATAGAGAACCTCCTCCTTTTTTGAAGTCGGTTAAAAATGTCTAATTTCTTAGAAGGCCGTTTCACAAAGACTTGGTTGACAGTTTCTATAGAAACGGCATTTTTAACAAATAGATGTTAATGTTGTAATTGTTATTTTATTGTTTGCTATGTTATATCATTATTTTTGTGATTAAATGAAGATAAGAACAAAGTTTTAAGCTGTTTTTTTATATGTCCATGGCATGCTTGACTACGAAACTTAAAAAAAATTGAAAACTCAATTACCTATTTTGTTTCTTTAATAAATTCGTTAATAAAATATTCTTTGAGCAATAACTGTTAAACGAAGGAAGATATCGACATGCGGTTTGAACATGTTTTGTTGCAAATTTGATCTACTTTCTGAATCTACTAAAATAATTATACAGTTCCATTTAAGATTTCGGAGCAAAATTAATAAAACGTTTAACTTTATAAAACACGCCCCTTAGCGAAAGCGGCAAGAACTAGAATGCCATGGATGTTTTTTTATTTTATTCACCAAACCTTCCTTTCTTGAACCAGACCTTGTTAACAAATTTCCGTTAAGTCAAACTTAAGTTATAGATACTACAGTCCATAAAAGTTTAGCATCCCCTCCCGCCTTTATTTTACGTCCTACAATAAAAAGTCATTTATCAAAAAGATGGTCTATTATGGTGGCATTTACGTGAGAGTATTTATTTGTAAACTTATATTGGAAAATTTTCGAGAAAATTGCATTTTTTATAAGATCGAAGCTATTTAGCCACCTAGCGATGGACGTATGAACTTAAAAAAATATTTCCAGCAATTTTTCTTGGCCGATTTCCTCTGAAGGATTTTTTCCCAAACTTCTACGATTATTAGTTCCTGAGATACGGTACCTCGTCACCCTTATTGAATCACCCGGTACATAATATAGGTATAAAATCCGAGCACAGTATTCACTGTTGAATTTTATTAGTTCTCACTTAGCTACCTCCTAAAGGCGGATTTCCTTTTTATTAAAATTAATGGAATCGTATTCTAGATAACGGCGTGTTCCCCGACCCGCATTCATTAATCATCTATTCATGTATACATACGGGATTTGGACATCTTTTATGTCTAACTAACTAGGGAACAAATCTCATACGACACCTGAGATTGACACGCGGCATGTTAATTCTGGCATCTGACTCTCACTCACCTCTTTAATCTATCTTATCCATTTTCTCATATCTTTTCTCAATTTTTATTTTCATTAAATTTACTGACAAATGATGAAACGTCAAAATCATCATATATACCGGGTGAGCTTTTTTTATCTTGAGACAGTCTTATATAACTCATAAATTTAAAAAAAATTTCAAATAAAAGTTTATTTATATCAAAGGAGAAACTAAATTACGCTATTGTTTGTCGACCCAGAATAAGTTTTCAAGGGTATTTTGATGTCAAGTTCTGTTTGGTGTGATTTTTTTATAAAAATTATTTTTCTTTTTTTCTTTTTAGTGATCTTATTAATGTCACAGTAGAACTGTTGTGCAAGTTGTATAGTGACTTAACATAATACCTTGCATGCATCTCGTAAGAGAAAGCGTCGGGCGAATGAATCAGAAAATGATAATAAAATTCAATTCATAAATATAGAAATTCTCTCAAAACGTTTGCGGATTTTAATGAACAATTTAAGATTGTTTTTTTTTATAAAAAATTTTATTTATTATAATTTCGATTATTTGCTGATAAGAATTGGAAATTTACGTTATTTCTTATCATCAGAACTTGACCAAATTAATATGGGACCACCCCTAAGATACCCCCTTTCCAATAAAAAAAAAGAATCATCGAAATCTGTCCACGTGGAAAAAAGTTCTCGCTGAACATACATAAAAATAAATAAATAGGTATCTTGACTATTTTGGAGCTATACTGATTCAAACGCAAAAAGAATCATTAAAATCGGTTAATAAACAAACAAGTTAACAATACTGAACATAATGCAAAAAAAATCATCAAAATCAATTCACAATTGGCGAATATATCAGGTAACATAGATACAAAAAAAAAAAAAAAAATTCAGTCGGTTAAAAACTGAACAACTTTCATAAGAACTATTTTTTATACGACAACAAATAAACAAAATATTAAATCAATTAGATCTCAAAAAAAATCCAAATAATAATTATTCTTAACAATTATTCAACTTAATTATCAAATAATAATGATCAAATATTTGATTATTAAATAAATAATTTAATAATTTTCCAACAATGTTCAGTGTGTATCGCAAGTCGTCTGGATGAAACATTTTTCTTCAACAAAAAAATGCTCCAGTTTTCTTATGATAATACAATATAACTATATACTGGATTTAGACGAGAAAAAACTTTTTTAAGCTCAAGAATTTTAAGTAGTTATCTTAAGTAGAAAATAATCCCTTAAATCTGTGTATTTAATGAAGTTTTAAGATTATTATAAACACTTATTTTCATTGTTGTGACTTTTCGAATTAATAATTAATTATTTAATTATCATTATTATTTGATAATCAAGTTGAATAATTGTTAAGAATAATTTTTTTGAGATGTAATTTATTAAATATTTTGTTTATTTGATATCGTATAAGAAAATCTTATTATATTAAACGAACAATTCTTGTATATATTATATATCGGGTGAGTTTTTTATCTTGAGACAGTCTTATAACTCAAAAATAGTGCATTATATGAACAAATGTTTCAAATAAAAGTTTATTTATATCGAGGGGGAAACTAAAGTACGCTATTGTTTTTTGATCTAGAACAAGCTTTCAAGGGTATTTCAAGGTCAACTTCTGTTTTTTAAATAGAACCCTATATTTTTCTTTTCGACTACTTAAACTATAAAAAAAAACTCAACAACTTTCATAAGAACTATTTTTTTATTCGACATCAAATAAACAAAATATTAAATCAATTAGACCTCAAAAAATAATCTTAATAATTATTTTTAACAATTATTTAACTTAAATATCAAATAATAATGATTAAATAATTAATTATTAAATAAATAATTATTAATTCGAAAAGTCACAACCTGAATTTAAATTTAAAAATAATATTAATATATCGATTTTAACTAAAGCAAAAAATTACCGGTGTTCCAGGAACTAGTAGTCCTTATAAAAGCTCAGGAATTATTTAACGGATTATAGTGGTGTTTCACAAAGAGGAAATAAAATTAAAAAATTAAAAAATCTTTTAAATTATTTTGGAGATTTTTTTTTTTTTTTTTTTTTATTTATCTCTATACATATTTCTGGCTATGAACCCTTCATCAGGAAGTTTAACAGAAAACTGTTCTATGTTAAACCTCCTGATGAAGGGTTCATAGCCTGAAATATGTATAGAGATTAAATAAAAAAATCTCCAAAATAATTTAAAAGATTAAGTGGTATATTGATGAGGCAGTCCAAAAAAAAGAAGAAGATAATTTACACTATCTTTTTATTCATAAAACCGACGTTTCGGAGGCTATTCCCTCCTTCTTCAGGGGTTTCTTCTTTTTTTTGGACTGCCTCATCAATATCCACTTAATTCACTTATCAGTCCGTCTCCAAAAATTACTCCAATCTTAATTTAAAAGATTTTTTAATTTTTTAATTTTATTTCCTCTTTGTGAAACACCACTATAACCCGTAAAATAATTCCTGTGCTTAATATGTTTCACTATAAACCAACACCGCTTTCCCTAAACTTTACTTATAAAAGCTGTTCAATTTTAATTTTTTTTTTTTTTATTTTTTGAAAAAAAAAAAATATAGTTTTCTATTTCAAAAACAGATCTTGGCCCTGAAATACCCATGTAAGCTTGTTCAACGTCGAGAAACAAAAGCCTAGATTAGTTTCCTCTTCGATATAAATAAACTTTTAACTTTACCATATGGTCAAGTATTGTAATCGTGCATGAAAAAAGTGGTTTTTTTTTTGCTTCGTTTTTTTCAAAATATCTCAAAAACGGCTCGAAATATTTTAATTAAAAAAAATTGAGCGAAACCATCGCATTTTGCTCTACAAAAAAGCTCAAATAAGTGAACATCGAAAAAATTATATTTTTTGAGATAATAATTGTTTTTTCAAAATGTCTGTTAGTCTGGTTGTCTGTGCGTTATCAAAATTTTGTGGACGAGCTAGCTCAATAACTAGTGTGAATATCGAACCAAATTTCACGCGTAGTTTTGGTCCATTGAGATAAAGAGCTGATTAGATTTTTTGGTGCATATCGACCCTAAATTAAGGGGCTTGGAGAAGGGGTAAAAAATTAAAAATTTAGGGCGTTTGAGCAAATTCAAACAAATTTTGTATACATAATCAATGGGATCCCAGAAGTCTAAAAATGCAAAAACTAACCGCCCAAAATGGGGGAGGAGGGTATAGGGTCAAAAAATGAAAATCTTGGGCATTTACCAAACTCAACCAAATTTTGTATACATAATCAGTGGACCCCCAGAAGTCTAAAAATGCAAAAACTAACCGCCTAAAATGTGGGGGGGGGGGGGGGGGTCAAAAAATGAAAATCTTGGGCATTTACCAAACTCAACCAAATTTTGTATACATAATCAGTGGACCCCCAGAAGTCTAAACATACAAAAACTAACCGCCTAAAATGGGGGGGGGGGGGGGAGGGTCAAAAAATGAAAATCTTGGGCATTTACCAAACTCAACCAAATTTTGTATACATAATCAGTGGACCCCCAGAAGTCTAAACATACAAAAACTAACCGCATAAAATGGGGGGGGGGGTCAAAAAATGAAAATCTTGGGCATTTACCAAACTCAACCAAATTTTGTATACATAATCAGTGGACCCCCAGAAGTCTAAAAATGCAAAAACTAACCGCCCAAAATGGGGGGGGGGGGGGGGTGGCAAAAAATGAAAATCTTGGCCATTTACCAAACTCAACCAAATTTTGTATACATAATCAGTGGACCCCCAGAAGTCTAAAAATGCAAAAACTAACCGCCCAAAATGGGGGGGGGGGGGGTGTAGGGTCAAAAAATGAAAATCTTGGCCATTTACCAAACTCAACCAAATTTTGTATACATAATCAGTGGACCCCCAGAAGTCTAAAAATGCAAAAACTAACCGCCTAAAATGGGGGGGGGGGGGGTCAAAAAATGAAAATCTTAGGCATTTACCGAACTCAATCAAATTTTGTATACATAATCAGTAGACCCCCAGAAGTCTAAAAATACAAAAACTAACCGCCCAAAATGGGGGGGGGGGTAGGGTCAAAAAATGAAAATCTTGGCCATTTGAGCAAACTCAACCAAATTTTGTATACATAATCAGTGGACCCCCAGAAGTCTAAAAATGCAAAAACTAACCGCCCAAAATGGGGGGGGGGGTCAAAAAATGAAAATCTTGGCCATTTGACCAAACTCAACCAAATTTTGTATACATAATCAGTGGACCCCCAGAAGTCTAAAAATGCAAAAACTAACCGCCCAAAATGGGGGTGGGGGTGTAGGGTCAAAAAATGAAAATCTTAGCCATTTACCGAACTCAATCAAATTTTGTATACATAATCAGTGGACCCCCAGAAGTCTAAAAATACAAAAACTAACCGCCTAAAATGGGGGGGGGGGGGGTGGGTCAAAAAATGAAAATCTTAGGCATTTACCAAACTCAACCAAATTTTGTATACATAATCAGTGGACCCCCAGAAGTCTAAAAATGCAAAAACTAACCGCCCAAAATGGGGGGGGGGGGTGAGGGTCAAAAAATGAAAATCTTGGCCATTTGACCAAACTCAACCAAATTTTGTATACATAATCAGTGAGACCCCCAGAAGTCTAAAAATGCAAAAACTAACCGCCTAAAATGGGGGGGGGGAGTGTAGGGTCAAAAAATGAAAATCTTGGGCATTTGAACAAACTCAACCAAATTTTGTATACATAATCAGTGAGACCCCAGAAGTCTAAAAATGCAAAAACTAACCGCCTAAAATGGGGGGTGGGGAGTGTAGGGTCAAAAAATGAAAATCTTGGCTATTTGAACAAACTCAACCAAATTTTGTATACATAATCAGTGAGACCCCAGAAGTCTAAAAATGCAAAAACTAACCGCCTAAAATGGGGGGGGAGTGTAGGGTCAAAAAATGAAAATCTTGGCCATTTGAACAAACTCAACCAAATTTTGTATACATAATCAGTGGGACCCCAGAAGTCTAAAAATGCAAAAACTAACCGCCTAAAATGGGGGGGGGGAGTGTAGGGTCAAAAAATGAAAATCTTGGCCATTTGACCAAACTCAACCAAATTTTGTATACATAATCAGTGAGGCACCCCAGAAGTCTAAACATGCAAAAACTAACCGCCATAAAATGGGGAGGGGGGAGTATAGGGTCAAAAAATGAAAATCATGGGCATTTACCAAACTCAACCAAATTTTGTATACATAATCAGTGGACCCCCAGAAGTCTAAAAATGCAAAAGCTAACCGCCCCCTATATGATTATAAATAATTTTTGGGGCCAGGTTGTATGGTAAAGTCAAGTGGATGGCCAGATCAGAACACGTCAGCTTATTTTCATATAATGCACTGTTTTTGTGATATAAGACTGTGTTAAGATAAAAAACTCACCCGGTATAATATAAAAATAAAAATCCCACTTTTCGAGAATATTCTCCTATCAACAATATAATTATTCCTGCTCCCTTTTAACCCTTTATAGGCCCCCTGTTAATTCTCACCCGGAATCAATTATTCTACCTCACACGAGAGAGGATCTCGTCGTCCTCTTGATTATTTTTCCTCGTCAACGCCATCTCTCTCGGCTCATACCCACACCCACCCACACACACACACACACTCTTTGTTATCTCTATCTCACTTCCACTTATGGAGATGATACCCTTCTCTCTTTTCTCGACTGCAAATCAAACAACTCTCTGCAAAGTGTATTGAGTACTATTCAAGTTTATAAAATTAATTTCGATCCAGAATACATCTCGGGTGCGAATTCAAATTAATGAACCATATAACTATAATAATATTTAAACTGACTTAAAGCAAATTCAAGTCCTTTCTCTCTTGGCCGGTTCGTCCATTCCACCATTACCAAATATTATTATACAAACCAGCTGCGAAGCCCGCCTTCGGTGGACATTTTCTTGGCCAGGTGGCAGCGATCGCAAATCAATTAAGCTGATAAAAAAATAAACCGACGTGTTCTGATGTGGCCATCCACTTGACTTTACCATACAACCTGGCTCCTCACTTATATTTAATATTTAATAAAATTATTTATAATCATGTAGGGAGGGCCCACTGATTATTATTTTTTTTGGGGCCTCCACATCTTCCGTTATAGCCCTCCGATCCTCCCACTCAGGATCCGGTTGAGTGGCTCAGGGTGTGACCATAGCAGAACGGTGTGAAACCTTTGTATGCTGCGACCAAGAATAAAATAATAATAACTTTTAAGGAGTTCGGTGTTGGTTCTAGGTGAAACATTTTAATATAATAATAAAACTTGAGTAAGATACAGGTAGGCTTTCTACAACAACAACAATTTAGGCTCCCAATTAATTAACAATAAAATAGACAAAATTGATAAATTAGACAAATCAGGAGTGTATAAATTAACTTGTCAAGATTGTGATACTTTTTATATTGGGCAGACAGGTCGCGCTTTCAAAATACGTTACTCCGAGCTTGTAAGAGCCCTTAATCATCTCAACAAATCCGATAACATTAATTTAGATTCGACCTCAGCCTTCCCAATTCACTTACATGAATCTAACCATTCAACCTCTAATAATAACCCTATCCCCATTCATTTCGAAAGAAAAGGCCTTAAATTGGATCTCTTAGAATCCACCAAAATAAAATAGCCCTTTCTAATAATTCAAATATTTTAAATAATCAATTGGAAGTGTATAAAAATACAATTATTGATTATATGTTATAATGAATTAAATAAACATTCCTTCCATTGTTTGCACATTGAATATACTAGGGTAATTGCACTCTCTCATGTACCTTTCAAGTTGTTTAATTCTTAGAACAACTTCTCCTCTTCCCCTACTTTCCTCTCACCACATACAGTTAAATTTTTTTTTTTTTTTTTTTTTTTAAATTCTTACTTGTAAAACTATTTTTCCAATATATAATCAGTTTTCTTAGACTCCTGATGATGGGCTAACCCCCGAAATATATCAATTCAAAACTCAATTTTGTTTTATTTCTTTTGTGAAACCTACCTCGTATCTTACTCAAGTTTTTATTATTAAAATAATAATAATAATAATAAAAAAAGGGAATACGCATGGGTCAAACAATAAAAATAAATAAATAAATTCACTGGGAAGAATAAATAAATAAACAATCACGTAAATAAAACAAAAAAAAAATAGAATATGTCACTGGATTTAAAATAATTGTTGTTTATAAATAAATAATTTAAAAAACGGTTAAATAAATAAGTAGACAGGAAGTTGCCGTATTCAATGAAAAAAAATAAATAAATAAATAGGCAGGAAACCGTCATGGCCAAGAAAAATAAATAAATAATTGACTGGGAATATAGGCTACTGGGTAAAATATTAAATAAATAGATCAACGCTGAAAAATGGTTTGGGCTGGGCCATCTCCCCAGAAGAAATCAATAAGGTGGTCATTATTATTGACCGTCACGATACATCTGGCAATCGGCGATAGCACTCCAGGTCACTCCGAATAAAACCTCTCGAACCGTCTCAAACCAGGGCGAGGCACTCTGTAAAAGATATCCAGCCCGGGATCGCCAGACTACCGTAGACGGCCCCCATGAAAAATCTGAGATCAAAAATTTTCCTTCTACTTTCAAGGGAAGAAAGTCGCAGTACCTCGCATGCTTGCTCGTATCCCGCCGGAACACACTGGGGAAACCTCCACGCCATATACCGGACCTTAAAGCGCCTCTGAACTGATTCAATCAAATTGGTGCTACATGCCCTATTCCTATTCTAGACGACCGTGCAGCTTTCTAGATGACTTGTGACCAATGCCTTATTCTGTATAATTTGGGGTCGCCAGTATTATAGCGAGCCAATTCCACCATTGCATACAAGCGTTAACTATGATTTTCTTAAAATTTTTAAAATTTGTATCCGGATACCAGAAGCGAACAGGATTGTTCTTTCCTTGCCTCCAATTTAATTTTAATGCACTTTTTTTGAACAAAAATTTTGTCGATCTCAAAAGTATGTGGAATGAAAAATATCAACAAGCAGCAGTAGCTTTGAGTTTCATTTCACGAATCATCGTTTCTTTTCATACGGTTTTTTGAACAATTTGTCT